>JAEQBH010004658.1:0-211237 GCA_016808115.1 Tetrastigma voinierianum
GTCTCCACTAATGTACAGGCTAATACAACTATGAATCAATTAGGTCTTTATGTATAAAGTTTGGCTTGAGTGGTGGTGATCTTGAAATTGACCCCAGCATTGCACAGATTCAATCTTGCACTTTTGCATCTCTGTCTGTCTTCATCCTTTCTTTTCTACTAATGTCAAAGAAATTTTTTTCCCCAAAACTTGATCTTGATGTATCATACTATACTCTCATCTTGGTAATTTTTTATTTGTCAGCACATTATTCTTATCAAGCGAGTCCCTTTAGATAAAGCCTTTTTTGCTTTCTTTTCACTTGTCAAGATTTTTAGGAATAGTGCGGTGTTTTGCTCTTTTAGGCTTTCTACCACTCTTAGAAAGTTTGGATTAATGCCCATACAGTTGGCATTAGGGGTACTAGTTGTTCAGAAACACCTATGAACTTAATTATTCGAGATGAAGCCCTGAACAAAACTTGGCAATTAACCATGATCTTTGACTTCTTTGCGTTTCCTTTCATTTCCTTCATTCTGTGCTCTTTTTTCCATCCTTCATTCTTTTTTTCCACTTAAATCAAAAAATAACATTCCCTCGATCTTGTCCTTTCGCATTTTGAGGTTCTTTCTGGCTTACAGGCAATAAAGGGTTCTTTTCATAGAGTTAAGTCAAGGAAAGGGTTTGAGGTTTCTAATTGTAGTTCAATGAAGAAATTAGGCAATTTGGCTCAGATGCGGAACTAGAGTGTATGTTTGTGCATATTATGAGGGTAGGCTTGAAAGGCTCAAGCTTCAGATGGCACATATCACTTCACTGTTAGTAGTATTGCTAAGATTTTGCCTTGACTAATAATCGGCTTTGAAGTTCTAGGACATTAGACTATTTGGCGTGAATGAACCTTAAAATATGTCCTAATCTTTTTCCTGATTTGTTGAGGACTCTGCTTTGACCATATGCACATTGTTTTTTAGGATTTTTACTAACCTTCTTTGTTTACCTGACAGTCTTAAAAGTATATTTGTTTCCTATGAGTGCATCTTCTGTCGTTAATTTGACTACGTTCTGCTCAAAGCTACCCCTTCTCTTTTCAGGTTGGGGATTCCTACCACAATGCATCTACTCGGTGGTTGTTTGGATTTGAATTTTGTTGGTGTTATTTTAATCAAGTAAAAGTTCATTTTTGATCATGTCGACTCACAGCAATACAACACAACTTCAATTGTTCTCAAGTCATTTCACTAAACATCTTGTAGCAAATAAACAATTTTATCCGGGTAGTTGCTTTTCTTTTAACATTCAACCCGAGCAAATGGCAATCATGAAGCAAATAAAATTAATTAAAACACACTAAACAATCAAAAACACAAATGAACACAAAATTTTTGCAAAAATCCTTATTTTATTCGGTATTTTGATGAGTGGACTTTGAATATAGAGAGGATGAGGAGATGGAAAAGGTAGGGTACTGTTCATTTTTTATTCCTTGTAGCCCTCTCCTTGGCTGCTTCCATCCTTAGATATTCTTCTACCTCCTCTACTGGGGTAAGTTCCATCTTCCCTGATGTTCTAGGAGTTTTATTTTTTTGTGTTTCTGTACAAGTCTTGAAGACTGCTCAAGCGAATTTAGCAGGTTAGTATAGGGTATAGGTGGGTCTGTCACACCTTGGGGGACTATAGTGTAGGGTCTACAATCTGATATTCGGATTTATGGCAGGGGTTATCTTCTTCTTGTTGGACACTGTCTTCATCGCCCAGTCTAAGATTTTGGCATTGCTCTCCATAAGTTCTCATTGTCTCATAGCTAGAGATTCCAGGAGTGTCCTGTTATTTACTATCTCATAGCTCATCAAGCGAAAACTCTATTTACAATGTCCTAGACAATTCATGCAATTGTTATCTCTTGAGTCCATGCTTGTCTTCAGGGCATTGTCTCTATCTCTCATGACTGTTCTCCACTTTGTGTCCCTTTTCTCTATTTCTACTTTCCACTCTTTATCCCTTTTCTTCAATGCATCCTCTAAATTCTGGTCCCTTCTTTTGAGCTCTGCATCGAAATACTCATCCCTGAGCTGAAGCTGTGTCTTTAATTGATTATCTCTTTCCTTCATTTCATGTCGCATAGACATCAGCAATTCTATCAATTCTATATGATTGTAGTTCTGCCCGGAACTTTCAGCTTGTTCCTGATGAGTTTGTCTTAGGTCTGGGGATGCATTCCAAAATTAGCTTTGACTTCTCTGAGCTTCTGGTTGAAATGGAATTTGGCTTTCCCAGCATTACATTTCGGTGCACCGCTTCATTCCTTTTTCTTTTGTTTCTTTTTCACCCTTCCCTCATTCTTTGGTTCTTTAGTTATATTGGTTAGGTCGGAGGCTCTTAGAATAAGGTTTCCTCGATCCCCGTTCTTAAGTGACTCCCCGCGGATGCAGTCGGATTATTATGGCTGGGTGTGGACTCATCCCCCTACATTTGCTTTTAGAGTAGCTCAAGATAGACTTTTCAATAATTTTTCCCACATTTATCTTGTAACCCTTCAGCAATGCATAGAGGAGGATAGCTTCCTCTCTTCTCATTGTACTTAGAAGCTTAGATGGCATAAGGACAGAACTGATAAAGTAGAACCATACCTTGGCTTCTTCAGTCATGTCTCCTCTGGCAATGGATTTAAAAGGGGTTTTCTTTGTCCCTTTCCATTCTCCTTTTCCAGCCGTTAGTAGGTCTACTATTTTAAATTGTTCCTAGTTCAGCTAGTTGTTTCTTGAACTTAGAACCATCCTTTGCACCCTTAGATTAAACAATCAATTTCATCTCTTCTCTGTGAACTCTACCTTTGTCCTCGACATATACTCTTTTCCTTCTTTCTCTACCATATTCGCAAGAATTCTTTAACCAAGAGGCATAGCAGGGCTCTTTGTATTCCTCTGATTATCATCCTCTCTTTTCGGCATTTTGACAAAAGAGATAACTTTTTGAACCTCTTCGTGATGACCTCTGTGTTTCAAACTTCCTTCCATTAGAGCTACTGGTTTTTCTGAAATAAAATTCCTTGCTCTTTCTTTCATCTGTTCTGCTCTAGCTTCATTAGCTCCCCTTTTTCTTTTTCTTGATTCTTCTCCCTTCTATTGTTGCTTTTCATTTTCATCTTCCTTGTCTTCAACTTGCACAACTGCTACTTGAGAACCTTGTTCTGTTTGATTTTCCAACTCAGTGTACCCTTCCATGATTTCGTTGAGGTTTGGAATCAAGGTGGTAGAATTAGGCATGGTAGGGTCAGGACTTCGGAGCTCTAGGGTTTTAGAAAATGAGATGGTGGAAATTTGAGTAAGAAGTTGAGAAGGTTGAAAGTTTATGAGAAAGGTGGCTCTTCGGTTTCAAAATTTTTCTATTTATAAGCCAGCTAAGGTTGATCTTGCCTTCATTTAATGTCGCAACAACATTGCTCTAAGTTTGTTTATCATTAATTCTGCAATACGACAAACAAAAATATTTAATCGCGACACAATAACAAATTTAGAAACCGAGGCTAGTTAAATTGTGTCGCGACACAGAAAAATATGTTGCGACATTTCCTTTAGTGCTCTTTTGAATTTATGTTGCGATACTGGAGAATTGTGTTGCAACATAAACTTCCCTTTCAATTTGGTTCCTAATTCAAGTGTGTCACGACACAGAAAAAGTATGTTGCGACATTAATCGAAGTTTTCTGAATTTTCATCTTTCTCTTTCTTCTCTCATAAAACATTCAAAGCAACCTACTTCCACTCATACTCATTTGAACATAAGTATGAACACTTATTCAAACTATCAAACTTCTTCTATTCAAGTATTAACACTCATCTCATCTCTTAATTCAATATGTCTTTCCCTGATTTTCAAAATATATTTGTATTCAAACATGCTAACATTCCCCCAAACTTCATATATGCATTGTTATTAAATACAGGTTTAGCGAATTAGAATTACTCCCCCTTGTGGTCATTTTCTGCATATTTTCTTTTTTAAACAGGGTGCTTCTTAATAAGGATCTTCTTGAATTTTTGCTTCATTATCCTAAATATCAACAACATTAACATAAAACTACTAACATATTAAACTAAACCATCAAATACATAAAATTTTACTGAGTCAATTAAACTATTTAAAACTTAAAATTAAAAATTCCTGCTTGGGTTGCCTCCCAAGAAGCTGCTCAATTTAATGTCCTTAGCTAGACATAGGCTGCAAAGTGTCTTTAGTTCCAGTAATTCTCTTTGTTTGCTCCTCTAGTCTAAGCTATTCTTCATTTAACCAGTTTCCAAGCATGCTTTGTCCTACACCTTCTTGCTTCCTTGTAATTCCGTCATTTGCCTCTCAATGTAGTTGATGTGAGATCTTTTAGATTGATCTCAGTACTACTTGAAATGCATTTCTGGATTGGCTTTGCAAGGATAAAGATATTGCCCTATGAATCTAAGTTTCTCATTGTAGCATTGGTATTTGTTTGAAACACAATTGTGTTTGCTTGGAAATTTTCAAGGTCAGAAAATATCTTTTCATGCAGATTCAAAATCCTTTTGTTTTTTTACATGAAATGAAGCATCTGATCTTCAAAGGATTAAGTCCTTTTCTGACCCTGATACTCTCCTCTATTGTCTCTCTGCTGTTGTTGTTCTTGGAACCTGGGCTGAGCATAAGCTTGCTGGTAATTCTGTCCAGGTCTAGGGCCCTACTGTGCTCCTCCACCATATGAAAAGTTTTCATGGTTCCTCGGTGTTGGTGTATAGTGTTGGCAGGATTAGGGTTGGGCTTGAAGTAATAACTTCTTTGATCATTCCTTATACTTGGTCTCCTCAACTTGATAGGGCTCTTCTTAGCTAAAGTTCCTCCGCACTTCTTCTAATTCTTTCTTCTCTGCTCCCTTTAGTAATGCGGTGTGCATTCTTCTCTCATTGTTCCCCAGTTTATTCATAACTGCATCCAGCTTTGCTTCTATGACTGTCATTCTATCAATCCCAATAAGACCATTTCTTCCGCCTCACCTCTTGCTCCATGACTTAGAGATGGAGCCTTGTAGTTCACATTAGCAAGGTCTTCAATCAGTTGTCATACCTCCTCTACATTTCTTCTTTTAAAAGCCCAACAGCCGGATGCATCAATTATACCCTTGGAGGCATAATTCATAGCATGGTAGAAAATATTCATCTTAGTGATTAGATCTATTCCATGCATAGGACATCTTTTCAGCAATCTTTAAAGCAAATGATAATTGATGCTCAGAAAAATGATGTCAAGTTACAACAAAAAATACAATTAGTCAACGATGGAGGCAAGACTAAATATTCAATGGGAGAAGATGGAGGTATATACCATAAGGGTAGATTATGTGTTTCAGCGAACAAGGGAGTGAAAAATAAGTTGCTACATAAAGCTCGCAATATCGTATTGACCATGCATCCTGAAGGTAACAAAATGTACTATGATTTGAAACAATATTATGGGTGGCAAGGAATGAAGAAGGATGTGATAGATTATGTGTCCAAATGTTTGACTTGTTAGCAGGTGAAAGCTGAACATCAAGTACCATCTAGTCTGTTAAATCTCATTCCAATTCCACAATGGAAGTGGGACAACATTGCTATGGATTTTGTGACAGGCTTTCCCCTCACGAAAAAGAAGCATGACTCAGTATGGGTAATAGTAGACCGACTCACAAAGTCAGCCCATTTCGTACCAGTCAGGTTTGACTATTCCATGGACCGGTTCGTTCGGACTAATCGCACATCTTTCTAGTATAAGATGTACAAGTGCAACAGGATTTCTCTTATGATGAAGAACCAAAGGCTATTCTGGCTCGGGAAGTGAAACAGTTGCAGAATAAACAAGTACTATTGGTGAAAGTGCTTTGGCGACACCATGGCATTGAGGAAGCTACATGGGAGCCATAGGCAACAATGAGGATACAACATCCCCAATTTTTCAATCCAAGTATGAATTTTGAGGACGAAATTCTTTTAAGAGTGAGAGAATTGTAACACCCCAAATTATGCCCTAGTAGTTTATGTCATGTTTAGAAGATAATGAAGGTTAAAAATATGTTTCAGGAGGTTAAAATAATTAAGAGTAGAAGGATATAATCGAAATTAATCCCCAAAGCCAAGGGGTATTTTGGTAAATTGATAAGCAAAGACCTAAAGGGTATAAAGTTGAGAAGTTGTTAGGCTAAAATATGATTTGAGAAAGTGTATGGCAAATATAAAAAAATTGAATTACCTAAGTGGATTTCTTGCATAATGGAAAAAGCTAGAGGGGCTTAATGATAATAAAAGAAAATTGTTAGCAAAAGGGGATGGAGCCACATGCCCTCTTCTAGAAAAGTTGAGAAGAGAAATGTAAAACCCGGGAAAAAATCAAATTTTAAAACATGAGTAAAGCATTAATTTTAAATTCAATCAAAAATTTTCTAGATCTCGGATAATGACAGTTTCATAAGTAGGAATCGTCCGCGAAATCTAGCTACCACGTCGAATTCGTCGGGTCGAGACGGTCGAATTTCATGTTTTTGAGGCCTTAGGAGTGTCGGGTGCCATAAAACGGTTTTTGAGAGACATGTGATATGAAAAAAGTCACCTACTACATGTACCCATGTGACACATGTTGCATGATTAGAGAAATGATAGAGATTAATGGCTTAAATTAAGCCAAGTGTCAAAATCCAAGACTTAAGGGGACACAAGTGGAATTATTGAAATATTAATTGAATAAGGACAAAAAAATGAATAGTTTTCTTCTTCAATTTGAAGAAGAAAACGTGCAGAAAGAGAGGAAATTGGCAGTGAGTGAGGTTTTTGAGTTTTAGAGAGAGAGAGAGCTACTTCTCTCTAGATTTCCCGCCATTCGGACCATCGGTCGCTTCGGGCCAAGAAATAAAGTTGTTCTACGTGGCTAAGGCTATGCGTGGACACCGATTTGGTGGAGTTCCGACAACTCCAAGAAGTAGGGGTCTTCTCCTACTTGTGTTATTCTTTGGCTAAGAGTCCTGTGAATGGTTAGAGATATTCTGAGGCTTGATTTAGCCATAATTTCGGTCTCAAAACATTTGAACCGAGTGGAGAAAATCTCTAAATTGTGTGGCCATGAGCGATTACGAGGTTTCCTTGTTCATTATTTAATTGTGATTTTTATGTTGTTGGTGATTCAAAATGGGTGTTTATATTTGTAATTAGCCCATGTGAGCTAATTTTGGTGTTATTGATGTAGATTTAATAACATGAATTGTGAATTAATTATGTTAATATATACATGTTTTATATATTATGAGTTGTTGGGATTGGCATAATGCATTCCATATGCACTGGGGCACCCTAGAATATTAAGAATGAGTGCATGACATGAAAGAAAATAAAGAGGAAAAATGTTTGTGAAAGGAATTTCGACGGAAGATTTTCCGTAGAATTGTGTTGGGAGATTGTCCAACAATTCATGTCAGAGGGACCCATGAATTGTTTCGGAAGGTTATCAACAGGTGCTTCCCGGGAGATAGTCAATATGTTTCTGCAGAATATCGGTAGTAAAGTTTTCAAGAACAAAAAGCTTTTGTTTTGAAAACTGTGATTTTACTCGTATTTGGCTTAGGCATGTGTGAGGGAGTCAGTGAGGACTCGAGACATGGGATTGAGCATGTAGACATTCAAGTAGGATCATGTATTTTCTTGAGTGTGATTGTTTGACATGGCATGTGCACTTAGGTGGGGAGTAACCCATATAGGAAATTATCACTTGGGCATTGCTCACACCTTGTCGAGGGATCACTATTTTAGGTACAGGGAGCGATCGGGAAGGCGGCACTCATTAGAGGCCGTTTTGAGAAGAAAGCCAACATGTGGCTTTGACATGGATTATGTGAAACATGTATTAAATTCTTAATTTTAATATATGTTTGTATTAAGAGTGATGTATCAACTCTTGAACTATTGGTATATAGTTGATAGGTAATTTTGTTAGTATTGATGCATGGGCCCAATGGCCATTTTACTCATTTTAAATTGTATATGGACCGGTGTGGTCGTTTGTGAAAATTGGGACGGGTTGTACCTTGGGTAGAGCTTCCCGTACAAAGGAGACTCTGCCCGATTTTCGTGAGTGGTGTCGGGTTGCCCGACATCCACGAGTATTCCGCGGGTTGACGGGTTGTCAATGGACCCCCAGGAAATGGGGCGTCACATAATAGAAGAGTGAGGAGGGGAGAAATCTTTTGGCTCATTTTGTTTTTCCAGCCAAGAAGATCGATTTTTGGAGAGAATGAGAACTGGTTAGGGCTCTCCATTTCATCCATCTTTCTTCTCTCAAAGCTTAACCTAAGGTTTTGATTTCAGAAATTCTTGAAGAAGATCTCAAGGAGAAGGAAGAAGATGAGAAGAAATAAGAGGAAAAGGTTAGAGCTTGACGTTTTGGCAAGTAGATCTAAGGTATGGGATCCTAACCTTGTTTGTTTGTATGTTTTGATTTGGTTGTATTGTTGTTTTGGTTGTGACCTCTAATGAGAAACAATTTGTGTGAAAAAGGTAAGTAGGGTTTTAAGGGGAGATTTTGTCAAATTTTCCCCATATCCTATGTTCTTGTTTTGTCCATAACTTGGCCCATCGACCTCCAAATTGAATGATTCCCATTTGTAAGAAAATTTAAGACCCATGGCTACATTTGTCTAGAAGAGACCTAGATCGAATTCCTATCCTAAGACTCTTGAAATTGAGTTTGAAATTAGGCTATAGGCTTTGTCCCCTGAACAAGAGTAATTCCGATTGTTTAACTTGAGTTTTGTTGATTCAAATAGTGTGATTCAAATTTTTGTACAAACTAGACATCTGGGAGAACAAATTTCATGAAGGAAGTATAGCTAAATTTAGTTCCCATTACTACCATAAATTCATCAAAGTAAGGGAACAATTCTATCCCTGAAACCTATCTTGGAACAATTTAGATGTTAGGACCATATCTCCCAATTTAAAAGTCCAAACCACCTAATTTTTGAGCTATAGGAAACTTAATACATATAGGAATATTTAATTAGAAGATCATTTTGTCTAAAAACAATCTTGTTTACAAGGTTAAAATTATTGTTGAAAATGAACTTAGGAGTTGTCTCGTACTGTTCAGGCAACATTGGTTTATAATGTAGGCAGTTGCCTAACCTTCTTAGATAATGCATGATATGAATTAATACATTAATGTTACATGAATTAATGCAAGTTCATTAAAACGATCATGATAAATATGTGAAAGAACCTTATGCGTATAAATGTTATATGTCACTAAATATTTCATGATCAATATGTGACCCTAAATACCCTTTGTATGTATGATTCTTTGCATGATCATAATAATTAATTTTAAGAATGGAATTTATGTTAAGAATACTGGTATGACTAATCTGGAAACATAAATAACTTAATGTTTGCTTATGTCCGGGTAGTGGATAGATAAGCATGCTTATAGGGATCTCTGATGTTGTAGCTTACCGTTCTGTAGGCCCCTTTTGGGTCATACTCTGCTCTATTATCACTGTCCAGTACAGTGATGTACCTACGGGTACTTATTGTTCTATTTCCCGTTATCCATTTCCATTGGAAGATGCAGGCATAAGGCTTCGGTTATCAAAACAAATATATATATATATATATATTAAAAAATAATAATGAATAACAAGTGCTCCTGAGATATATGTGTTATGAGTAATGAGCGACAAAGAGCATGAAAATGATTAATATCTTGGTATTATGGTTTTGTATTGTTATATACTTATTTGTTATGTTAAGACAAATGAATCATGTATTGTGAAATATATGTCTATATATATGGCCAGGGGTTTATGATAATCATTATTAGTGATGCGTCCATGTTATATGAATTCCCCCACTAAGTTATAAACTTAGCACGAGTGTTTTGTCCATGTAGGTTTTGGAGCTAAAGCAACCGCTAAAGACATCTCACATCCGCCAAGGCCAACACACTAGTAGGACTTATCAAGGTAGATCTTGAATTTTGGAGAAGTATTGTACATATCATATTTTGTAAATAATAATTTTACATAAACCCTATATTGGGGCTTTACAATATTTTGTAAGAATCTAAGCTTAAACTTTTATAATTCTAATAAGTCTAAGATTTCCATAAAATTATAATCTGAAGTAGAAAATTTTTGTCAGGATTATATAAGTTAATTAGGTTTGAGTTCTCAGCATTGTGACAACCTTCACCTGACAGAGTAGGCCCTCCACATCGGTGGAAGGTGCACTGTGTTCTGGTTGGGGCCATCACACGAAGGGTGTCGGGCTTGCACAGCAATGTTGCATTTTTAGCCTTTTTCACCGTACAGTTTCCAACCCAAAACAAAACCATATCAAAAAAACTCTCAAACCCAACTCAAACCAACCAAAAACACAAATATGAGAAGAGGTAGGATTTTTCCTAACCTTGATTTATCTTGAAAGCTTCAACCTAGCTTCCCTTTTCTTCCTCTTCCTCCTTCCTTTCCTTTCCTTCTCTTTGCTTGAACAAGGAGAGCCAAGAACTTGGATTGAGCAAACCAATTTTGGTTTCCTCCCTACACAACTGAGTGCCCTAGCTCTCAAAGTCCACAAATGAGGAATTTCTCCCTTCTACAAGACAAGTTGTTCTCTTATGTAATTTGGCTCAAATATTTAGCCCTTTGCTATTTAGTCCTCCTTCATTATTGATAACTAACTTATCAAATTCTATAATGGCTTCTTCTTATCTTATGTCTTTTGAGTCTTAATTGATAATTTGCAGTTACCCTTTTTCACACTTAGAACTTAAATTTTCGAAAAATACAAATTTGACTTTAGTTATACCCTAAACATTTCATAAAATTACTAGGGTATAATTTAGGATGTGCAAAACCTAACCACAACCTAACCCAAAATAATCATAAGCCTACATTTTCAAGAAAGAGTGTTCTTGAGAAAAATAGAGTGTTCTTGTGAAGAACAACCCCCTCTTAGAGAGTTTTGAGTGTCAAATCTACTCCCCTTGGCTTCCCTCTTAAGATTTGTTTTTGGCTAGCACCGAGACCTTATCCATCACCGTATCCTTGGAGGTTATCGGCTCTACTCTTCATGTGGATACTGTTAAAGGCGAACCTAGGACTTGGTTTGCTTCAATCGTTGCCGCATAGCCCTTCGGAGTGATTTTACATCGACGTGAGGTATCTTTCACTCCTTTTGGTTTGAACCGACTTTGATGCCTCAAGGAATCCTTGGAGGGGTTTTCATGATTTTTTTTTTTTTTTTTTGTTTCTTCCGCTGCTTTGGCATGAGATTCCACCATGGAAATCCAACAGGGGCCACGTGTCCCGTCGTCATATGAGGCCTCGAGCCTTTGGGGCTCGAACCCCCTTCGTCGTTATGAAGGCTACAAGCCTTCATAACCACGTGTCCCCTCGCTATATGAGGCCTCGAGCCTCGAGGGCTCGAACACCCTTCACCATTACAAAGGCTACAAAACTTTGGGATCTCGTGTCTCATCGCCATTCTAAGCCTCAAGCCTCAGGGGCTCAGACCCCCTTCACCATTAAGAAAGGCTACAACCCTTTATGACCACATGTCTCGTCGCCATGCTAGGCCTATGGCCTCAAGGACTCGGGGCCCCTTTGCTATTATGAAGGCAACAAGCCTTTGGGACCACGTGTCCCATTGCCATGCCAAGCCTCAAGCCTCGGGGGCTTAGACCCCCTTCATCATTGTGAAGATTACAAGCTTTTTAGCCCACGTGTTCCATCCCTATGCAAGGCCTAGAGCCTCGGGGGCTCAGACCCCCTTCGCCATTTAATCCTTGAGACCACGTATCACATTGCAAGCATTCGGAAACATAAGAGAAATGAAAAATCTTTGCCACTCATCCAAGATAAAAAGGTTGTCAAAAATACCATTGAAAAAGTGGGAGACGTAACAAACGTTCTTATACAATGGCACAACCTGCCCTGATAGGTGTCATAATCCCTCAAACAGCAGTAGGATCGAAACCAAATTTGCTTGTAAATCTAAAGGTAAGTCCTCTTCAATCATGAGTCGTCCCTCCTCCTCTACCGCCTTGGCCCCCTCCTAAGTTTGCACCCTAGAATGATGACTCATCTCAACCTCAACCCCGTCCTAACCTATTTGAGCTGCTCGGCCCGCCTTGGCATCCGCATAACTAATCGCATACCCAACTCTATATCCGTATTCGTAGTTCTCATCATCCCAAGCTAAGAGTATCTCATGGTAAGTAGCCTATAGTTCTTTCGCCAGGTGCTCCTTCTTGGTCTCGCAGAAACATGTCCTTCTACTCGAGCTCCTTATGATAGTCGCTCACTAGTTTGGCGGTCCCATTCTCCAGCCGCCTCTTTTCGTATACCCAGTTTGTCCGCTCTTGGAGGAGAGGGCCTAACCTTTCCTGAGTCTATGTCAATTGCTCCTCTAGCTCGAGTACCCAAGACTCAGCTTAGTGTCACGGACTTAGTTTCCTTGCTAAGCTCCCTTGCGGTACTTAGACAACTCGCCCTTTCTGATGTTGCTAAGTCAACCTCCCGATTGCCTTGCTTACTAGCTCGGCTTCTACCGCGGCTTAGGCGAAGAGAACTTGAAGAACGAGCAGAAGAAGAAGCTCTTTATTGAAGAGAGAATGCTTTACAATGCTTTGAGAGCTCTTGGCTTGGTTCTCAAGTTTGTGGTTTGCCGAATGGGAGCCACCACCTCCTTGTAATAAATAGATGGAAGTGTGTAGAACCTGGGAAGACTCTCACCTAACCTAGAGAATTCTAGAGAGTTCTACTATGTACATGTGGTTACAAGGCTACCATGGAAGTTTCTAGAATATTCTCCCATATTCCATGGTCTTCCATATTCTTCCACATTATTCCACACTCTTCTACACAAGTGTGGACACTTCCAACATCTTCTACAATTGTGTAGACTTCTCCAGAGTCTTCTAGAACCTTCCACATAGCTCTGGTCAAAGAAGTCTCCACAAGGTTCTAGAACATTCCCTCTTCTTACATATGGGCTTGAGGGGCTCTCTTGTGCCCATTGAGGATCACCCCTTATGATGATGAGGTCTAGAGGGAGTGAGTTCGTGACATTAGGCCTTGTCATAAAGGCCTCGAGACATCTTCGCGTAAAATGACGAAATAGTTTATTGAATCGATGGTGAATCACGCTAGTGATACAACGAAGTAGACCTCGAAGACCCCACACAGTGGTCTAAGAGCACTCAAAAAAATGAAAAAAAAATTGAACGGTTGAAAAGAAGGGGAAGAGACTTAAGAAAACATTACCATGGCCGTCATGTCAAAGAGAATGTCAAACCATTTCCCTCATTCGCCACTACCTCCTCTTCATTATGTCATGAGGGAAAAGAAAAGAAGGCCCTAATCATAGGTTCTTGACCTTAGACTCATCGTACAAGGAGGGGTCATCAAGAAAAGACTCAATTGACAAAAGAGACTCTGCCTCAATGGGCAAAGTCTAATAGAGTTTGTTTTATGAGTTAGTTGTTAATTGAAAAAGTCAATAAAACATTCTTAATATGGGACGTCCATATAGAATGAGGGGTCCTCGGAAATAGGAATTAGTGTTAGTAGGGGATCACGTTTGTTAGTAGTGGGGTCATGTTTGTTAGTAAAGGAGTCATGTTTATTTGGGATTTATTATTTTGTTTATTTAAACGTATTGCAAATAATGAAAAGGAGGAGATTTTTACATTAAGCAAGTTTACGCTTTTTTGTTCTTTTCCCTAAAGAGAACAAAATTATATTTGAGATTTGACTAGGACCTATCATTGGTATCAGAGCTCGGCACTACTGGAGGCTAGCTTTGGAGACGTCCAAAATAAATTCGATTGAATGAAAGCAGGAGTCGGTGATAAACTCCGACAAATTGAAGTTGCTATTAGTCGAATGTCGAGACGGCTGATTACAGGCATAACGCTGAGACTTCCTTAGAGCGTGGCGATGCAAGCGCCTGATCGTCAAATGGGCGGGATCGACTTGAGAGGCGGCCGATGTTCACTTCCAAGCTGGCAAGCTTGAGTTCAGGTATTGGAGATGATCTACGACATAGTGGTTTTACGGTAGGTCGAGTTTTTCGAATACCAAAATACCTCGAGAAACACATAAAGTGTCTTTGGCATCCTTTCATTTTTAAACGGCCAGACCAATGGTGGCAATGGTTATGTGGACATATCATGAGGAAGGGAAGGTTGTCGCAGGGTATTTTTGTCGAAGAATTATGGTCTCGTTTTGGTCCTACTAATTGTGAGGACTTTGATGAAGTGTTATCAAAAATTGAGCAAAAAGGCTCCCTACGAAAAGATTATCAAAAAGAGTTTGAGAGGTTGGGCAATAAGGTTAGTGGTTAAACCCAAAAAGCTCTTGTGGGTACATTGTCTCAGAGTTGGGCCAGGAATTCACGAAGGAATACGGATGTTTAACCCCAAAACATTGAAGGAGGTCATTAGTTTGGCTAGGATGAAGGATGATCATTTGATTCGGCAAAAGAAGACTGTACCCATGTCTAGCACCACTTCAAGCATCATAAAGTCGTCTCCGACCATGAAGCGACTTCAGTTGGGAAGAGATGCGGAAACGGCGAACTCAAGGCTTGTGCTTCAATTGCGATGAGAAATTCACTCCAGGACATAAATGCAAGGTCCTGGCCCATTAGTGTTGGATGTGGTGGGCAAGAGGATCAGGAGAAATTGATGTAGTGTCGAAATTACACCAACATATTACGCAGCCTAAACCTTGAGGACAAGGTTTCTCTTGAAGCGGAGGGGTAATAATAGAGTTTGTTTTATGAATTGGGTTGTTAATTGAAAAAGTCAATAAAACTTCATTCTTAATATGGGACGCCATATAGAATGAGGGTCACTGGAAATAGGAATTAGTGTTAGTAGGGGATCATGTTTGTTAGTAGTAAGATCATATTTGTTAGCAGGGGAGTCATGTTTATTTAAGATTTATTATTTTGTTTATTTAAACGTATTGCAAGTAATGAAAAGGAGGAGATTTTTGCATTAAGCAAGTTTACGGTTTTCTGTTCTTTTCCCTAAAGAGAACAAAATTATATTTGAGCTTTGACTGGGACCTATCAAAGTCCCACCTCCTCTAATAACCTTAGCTTTCCCCTTTGCGTGGGTCAACTCCTTGGGAGTAGCTGAGTCTCTTGAGGCTTGGGTAGAGCACCGGTCGTCTTGGTAAGGCTCGATACCTTTTGCTTCTTCTGAGGTCTAACAACAAGTAAGGACAGCACCTCCCCTTCTTCCACCAAAGGGTAGGCTTCTTCAGCTAACTCACTGTCAGAAGCCATATCCTCATAAGCAACTTGTCCTCGAAGTCCCTTGTTTCAACAAGCATAATCAGCTTCCTTAGATGAAGATCCCTTATCTGAAATTTTGCCGAACCGGGATAGCTCAATCTTGGAACTACCTGAGGGATGAAGTCCTCGAGGTTGTCAATAATGACCTCTCAGATGCTCTCAAGTCAATCATTTCTTGTGATCCCTCTTAAATCAGGAATCTAGGTGTGCACCAGGAGGTCAAGCTAGTTGGGTCATCCACCAGCTTCTCGAGTCCGGGAATCTGCACAAAACCCAACTAATCAATAAGCAAAGAAAAATATAAGATAGGAAGGACAAGGCCTAGGGACATGTTTGACCTGACTCAAGATCCCTTATTTATCTTGTACTCCTTAAGCATGGGATCTTTGGCACAGCCCATGCGTCGTAAATCATTACATTCCTTTGTGACTTATTCTTGCTCGTGTTAGGCAAGAGTTTGACATCAAGCTGCAGCGGTCAGTCAACCACAAAGTAGTACTTGTCGAGGTTATGTCTCTTCAAAGTAAATACATAGAAGATCTCTCAGCGAGACAGCTGTGTCTACCGTTTATAACTAACACTCCGAGGAGGGTTCGAATGACATTAATATGAGTGTGCACAAAATGCACTCGAACATAGTGAAAAAACTGGTGCATCAACATCGATAGAAGCAGTCTCAACCCCTCGGTAAAGTGAATCTTAGACCAATAAATGAAGTTGTACCCCCTTGTCCTCCTCCGTAGAATAGGTCGTTTGCGGCCTAGAAAGGGGAAAGACTACTCGAACACTAGTAGGAAAGGAATAAATCTCCCAAAATTCAATTGCACGAGCCTCTCGATCAGGTCAGACCCAAGTGAAGACCTCACTCTAGTTCACTAAGACTTGCATATTATCATAATCAAAAGAAGAGTTTCCTTCTAATTGGCACGGGAAAGACTCGGACGATACTCCTCTCTCGCCCTATAATTGACTTTTGAACACCCTGGCCAATTATCCTTGACGAATCTGAACCACTAAGGTCCGACGTCTAAAGACAGAAGGATAGATAAGTACTAAGGCATAAGGCAGAACAAGTGTAAGTAATGCCTAAAACACATAGGAGAAAATGAGGGGAAACCGACAGACCGACTAGCAATACCAAAGTCCCTTTGGACCTTCTCAAAAAAATATACAAAAGAAAGGAGAAAGAAGAACAATGAAGGCATAATCACCAGAATAAGTCAATGAGTAAAAAAACCAAGAAAAGGTAACCTAGAAAACAAACCTAAAGAGTTGAAGCCACAACTAAGGAGTTGGAAAAATATGAGAGTGCCAGCAATCCTCCGGGGCGAGAGATGATATTTCAACGATAGGAGGTGTGACACCTATCGAGGGGTCAGTTGACAACCTTGCCCGAGTCAACCTCACACGAGCTTGTGGGTGTCGGGTAACTCGACACCACTACACCATCATGTCCCATTTATCGGGATCCATAATGTAACAAAGAATCAGACAGAGTCTCTTCTGTACGGGAAGCTCTATCCAAAATACAACCTGTATAACAATATATCACATGACCCATTCGGGATCAATATCTGCATCAGTCGATTCATTAGTCATTATAACCCTTTCACGGCTCCATTCAACCATACCACGAATACTATACATGCGGCTATGTATTGTATATTTATAAAGTTAATTATACATTCGTATACAAAGTGATATATTAAAACTGATCTTTCTAATGTACATATACAAAAAATGGTCTAAAGCCACATCCGGCTTTCTTCATATGTGTGGTCACAGAGATGCGGGTCCATTGGGTTTACTTTGACACATGCACGAAAGGGGGTCCCACGGCGAGGTGAGCAAATCCGGTAGTGATAATCCTACCAAGTTACTCCCCACCCTAAGTGCTCATACAATGATCAAACCAACCCTTACACATCTAAGTGAAAATGTCTACATGAATGTCGTATGTCATGCATGGAATGTCTTCATACCCATATCCCAGTCAATCATTAAACTCCCTCCACATGCCGTCACTATGGTGACAGCAAATCCTTGGTAGTACGGTAACACACATATCGAAGCCCTTATCGGCTCACGGTACCCGATGCAAGTGCAGTGGGGCAATTAATCGGAGTCAATCAGATTTCTATCCACACCTTTCGAGAGTCTATGTGACAACCATGTAGTGTGTCTTCTTTAGACCTTGGGGAACTTTTACGATCACACCGTGGGTCTCTTACACCCATGTTCCAGTGATAAACATGGCCATGTGTCTTCTTTGGGTAACAGAACGTTTCATATCACACCGCGATTCTCTTACACCCATGTTCCAAGCTTTTCACACAGGGGATGCCGCCCCTTCTTACTCATGGCTTCACATTATTATATTTCCCTTGAATTCTTTGAACCGTGAGTCATTTGTTGGGTGTCAAGTATAGGCTCACTACCCATTCATCAACACTGATGATGGATGACCATACCCATGCACACACACCCAATATGCTGATGTCCTTGTGAATATGCAATGTTAATGTTACTACAATTTCTCATGTTACATGTATGATGCACACTACATGAACCTTTCTCATCAGTTGTACTTCATGTCAATTACCATGCAAACATATAACCATAAACATACTTGATTCAATATATTTCATGCCAATATATATATATAGATTTCGTATCAAGCATATTAGCATCCATCAATCCGCTGACTAAACAAATAATGTCATACGGCCTTCCCTTAGGCTAACTCATAGCAATTCTACGATACAATAGCCTACAACATGTCATGCAATGGTCATGTCAAAACCCGGCTATTCACACCGACACAATCAAGCAACATGCACACTTGGTGCAAAACATAGATTTCAGCAAAGTTATGATCACCCACTGTCTTCCACAAGCATATGGATAGAATCTTGACTCAATGGGATTTCCATAGAGTCCAAGAACACCCGAAACGGAGTTCGGACGAAGAAGTTATGGTCGTCCGAAGTTGGAGACCAACAATCAGAAAAATGACAATTGTGTCCCACTCGGGAATTTCCTGCTGATAGCATGCTGCTCCACTTTGAATGAATTTCTAAGTCTAAAGGGGTCGGAATTTGGATATACCTATTTCAAGGAGATATGTTCTCCTATAAGTCTAGTTTACCCAGAAATTTGAATCACTCAATTCGAATGAGTGATGGCCAAGTAATAGTCAAAACACAGTCATGGGGCTGAAGGAGAAAACTGGACATCACCTCCCTTGGACACACACACACACACATACCCTTAGACAGAAATTAAACCGAGTAGGAGAAAAACCCTACCTCAAATAGCTTGATTTCCTAGGACACCGCTTTTTCTCTGTTTTCGTGAAAACCCGAACCTTGGACCTTGGCGAAATCTTGTGATTCCGATACCCACGCATAGCTCTCATCGTGTAAAGCAACTTTAACTCTTAGCCTACCAAGTTCCGATTGACAAAACCTCGTAAAATCCCCGATATCAGTTTGCTTTTTTTCTCCCTCCTCTCTCTCTCTCTCTCTCTCTCTCTCTCTCTCTCTCCTAACGTTTTGTTCTAGACCAAATTGTGAGATTTTTTTTTTTATTTTCTTGATATTCATACACATGAGACCGCGTGGCTCACATCACGTTATGTGTCACGCTTCCGGTCGATTTCGGCTCCGAAAACAATTGGATTCGTCAAATTTAAATTTTATCTATAAGTAAATGGATATTCTTTAAATATTTGATATTTTGGTACTTTTCCTAGAAATCCGGATTTTGGGGTCAGCTCGGCGCGGGTGTCTCAAAATTGAAATCGGCGATCTCGAATTGACGAAATTCGTTTGGGTGACTAGATTTCGTAAGACAATTTCAACGCTGAAGTCCCTTTTATCATCCGAGATCTAGAAAAATTACAGGTTTTAGCCTATCCCATTCTAACAAAATTACCATTTTGCCCTTCCTAGCTAAATTTAAAATGTTAGCTTTTTCCCGAGTCTTACATTCTTCCCTCCTTAAAAGAATTTCATCCCGAAATTCCAACTCACAACCATACGCAATCACATGTATATGCAACAATCATTGAAAGCTACCAAATGACTAAAAAACATACCTTCATCCCCAAATAAGAAAGGATAGGCGGTACGCATCGTGTCCTCATGCTCCCATGTTGCCTCCTCCACTCTTCGGTGTCGCCATAGCACCTTCACTAGCCTCCCAGTCTTGCGTCGCAAAACCTAGTCTCGACTATCCATGATACGCACTGGTCCCTCCTCGAAGGGTCCCATGCAGCCCATCAACCTTGATAAGCATACTAATCCACTATATGAGTCAGATCTATAGTGCATTTCCGGAGCATGGAGACATGGAATATGTCATGAACACCCTAAGATAAACTTCGTGATGAGTGCCAACACGTAACAACTATACCCACCCTGGTACCTCGAAGGGCCCGATAAATCTCGTGATAGCTTTCACAGCTTGCCAAAACCTAATCACTCCTCTCTTAGGCATAACCTTGAGGAACATGATCTCACCTCGAGCTGCAGAATTCGTTAAGTGTTCGGCGTAACTCTTCTGCCGGTTCTAAGTCGTGAGAAGACGTTTACGTATCAATTCCACCTTCATGAGGTGTCACTAATCAACTCCGGACCCGTGGTAGATCTCTCTCCTACCTCGGTCTAACAAACTGGAGATCGGCATGGCCTCCCATATAATGACTCATAGGGCGCCATATGTATACTAGCCTAAGAACTATTATTATAGGAGAACTCAACCAAGGGCAAATGCTCCTTCCAGCTACCCTTGAGATCCAGGACGCATGCTCTTAGCATGTCCTCTAACACCTGTATAGTCCTCTTTGACTGACCGTCAGTCTGTGGATGAAAAGCAGTACTCATTCTCAACCGTGTCCCCATGGCTCTCTGGAAACTCTTCTAGATCCGAGCTGTAAACCATGGTTCCCGATCCGATACTATGGAGGCGGCACTCCGGCTACAGGCTGTACAATCTCGTATGTACAGCTTACGAATTCCTCCGGTGTGAAGTCGTCCACCGCAATCGAAAATGTGTCGACTTAGTAAGCGGGTCCCTTTATCACTTTTACCGCATCATGCTTCTGCGATGTCCTTGGCAAGTGATTCACAAAATCCATCGTGATATGCTCCCACTTCCACTCCGCTATCTCCAATGGTTGGAGTAACCCTACTAGCCTCTGATGCTCAGCCTTAATCTGTTAACACGTGAGACATCGTCGAACAAAATCCCTAACGTGTCTCTTCATCCCGCTCCAGTAATAGTAGTGACAAAGATAAGCTATTTTTATCTTAAAGTGCCACTGGATGCGCCGCATAAAGTGAGAACAATGGAATTCTGAAGGAATCTCCCCTCTCTCGGCTTGCCATTTGGGGAACCACAAATTAAGCCTATCTACAGAAGATTGCACATCCATGTGAATGGCCCGACCATAAATCGCATTGCAAACTTTGTGCTAGGTCACGATAGACACTATCTCGGCGTCCTACCCACAGGACGCTCGATCATCTCTACTCGATGGGAAGGCGTAGCCAGAAGCTCCCGAACACCACGAGTACGTTCTTTATACTATAAGTCGAACTACCCCACAGTCTCAAGCATCAACCACTCCAAGGAAGCCACACTAGCCAGTACTCCCTGTGACTTTCGATTGAGTGCATCAGCCACCACATTTACCTTACCAAGATGGTACTGCAAAGTGAAGTCATAATCCTCCAGAAATTCCATCCATCTACGCTACCTCATATTGAGGTCCCGCTGAGTAAAGATACACTTTAGACTTTTATGAGTGCGAAAGCCTACCTCGAATTAACTCACCATGTAAATGATTCAGGGCAATATCTTGAGCGAAGACCATGAAGACAGCCGGAATCAAGTGCATGATGGATGAGTGTATGGGTTCTCTGCCTGGTGTCGTCGACCGTAATCCCTCTTGCTCCGGCTGCCTTGAGGAACATCCCGGGTCGGGTCAGCAGGGGCATCTGATCACAGGTGTACCTCTGTCCCCTTTTCGAGGACCTGCATCGGAATGGCGGTGCTGATGGGCTATCGCACTAACTCTTGGAATGCCCTCATGCAGGTCGAAATCTAGTCATAGCCACGACTAATCGAGATAAGTCCTCGATAAACCTCCTGTGTAATATCCATTACAATCGAGGAACTACGTATCTCGAAAACTAACTTTGGTCTCTCTAACTCATAAGCTCAGACTTTCTCAGGGTCCATTGATACACTCGGCGGAGCCTTTAGGTGTCCTGGCCCACCTTAGTGAAGCGAGCTCGCCCTGCTTTGAACTTGGCGTATATGCTTGATGTTCTCCATGAGACACGGAGGAATAATCCTCAAAGATCCTCCCATGCTCCACCTCGGACTAGGAGTAGATCGAATGTCATCAACGAAGACTACAACAAAGGCGATTATCGATGATTTGGAACAACCTATGCATGAGATCCATGAATGTCGTTAGGCGCGATCGTCGTCAGAAAGGCATCATTGTAAACTGAAATGCCCGTCTGCGATCTGCGATAAGTCTATTTGGGATATACGCCTCCACAACTCTCTCAATGATGATAGCAAGTCTGCTGGAGATCTATCTTGGAATAGACACAACGCCCCTCTCGTTGTCGAATAAATCATCAATCTCGGTAATGGATATCGATTTCTTGATCGTAACTCTATTCAGCTGTCGGTGGTGATACCACAGACGAAGAATTGCATATTCTTTTATGGCAGAGCAGGACGCCTGGGGTGAGAAGTACTCTGTCTAATGAGCACTTGTCGATAAATCTGTATCTGGACCTTGAGTTCACTGCTGACTCAGCGGCGCCATCTATGTGGCCAAGAGTCATAGAAAAGCTGGAAGTGCGAGGTGTAACTCGATAACAAAGTACACATCCTATGCGGAGGTAATCCAGGTAGCTCATCCAGAAACATCTCGTACTCACAAACCACGAGGTAGACTGAATCCCTATCTCGCTAATCCTCTAGGGTGATAACTTGCTAGCCAACTCTCCTCTCATCAATTATTTAAATTGCCACTTGGAGTCGTACACAGCGTAGGGATAAGGAAACAATCCTTAGTATCTACTGGAACATAACTGACTACATCATGTGTAGGTAAGTAACCTCCACAATCACGAGTCAATGTGACCCAATGTCTGTCAGGCAATCCGTATCAATAATGACATCAAACTCGACATGTCCATAACTTAGAAGGTCCACCTTGAGTAGAATCCACGAGGATTTCTCGTCTCACGATCTCGACATATCTATCAATCCTCACCTGGTCCTAGGAGGGAACTCACATGCAACGGCTTTTCCACGGGTCTCGACCTCTAAGCCCGGGTTCTTTCACACCTGATACAGCGATGAATGAATGAGATCTTTACAAGATCAAATAAAACTCTCACCCATAAATGAAAGAGCAAGAAAGTACCTTGTATCATCGATTGGTCTACTATCTTAATCTGTGGGGTAATGGCGTAGACACGCCCCTGAGTCCTCGAAATCCTGGCCTATGGGCCCTGTCCCCGACCTCGACCCATAACTTGGCCTCTTTGGCCTATCTGTGAAATCAAAGGTGCTTGTGCGGCCTGGAGCGATACCTATTCTGACTTATAGTAGAATGATGTGTGCGTCTTGGTCAAGCTGATGGCCCGAAGGCTGTGGCGTCAAACCACGGGATCCTTGCCTTTGGCGTAAGATGATCCTCCTCATATGTCGAGTACGCTAGCGAAACAAAGCACTTCTTACTGTGCGGCTCATGCTCACCACAGCCTTGGCCACTGATAGCCTACGACCTAACCTTGGCTCGTGGCCTCGACCTTGTCCACCATGATCCTCGGGGAAACAAAAGTCCCTCTGCAAGCTTTCTGGCTGATTCACGAAGAAGAGGCAGGCCCTCGGCTTCCTCTTGCCGATTGCTCAGCATCTCGGATACTCAACATCAATATGCACTTTTGCCGCCGCTGGCAGTTTACATGCCACCCAGCCAAATCGATATACTACAGGAGAAGTCCCTTGCGTCTTACGATGGGCGGTCTCGGACCGTCACACGAAATCTCTTCGCCTTGGCCGACGAGATGCGTGACTACATAGTTATTTGCAAGCAGCTGATGAAGCCTAGCCACTTACTCGATCTTGTCATGTCTCCCACTGCTGTAGTCTAGGAACTCGGGCCTTGACATGCCTGGCAGAGCCTTTGGAAAGAACTTGCTCATAAAGAGCTCTGCGAAATCTACCCGAGTCATAGCACCATTTGGAAGTGGCACCACGATCCCACCTGTATCGAGGGGGATTCACTGTTGGCGAAAAGCAAGCTAGCACGATAGTGTGGTAGCGGAGGTAATCTTCATGGCCTCCAATACCCTCTCAATCTGACAAAACCAATTATCAGCTACCAATGGGTCCCATCCTCCCCTTAATGTCGAGGGATGATGTGCCCTAAACCTCTGGAGGTTACTCATTTCACCTTCTAACCGTTTACACCGGCTGTCTGATAGTGGCGTTGTGCGCCCGTGGTCTCCATAAAAGCATGGGTTAAAAATAGCGACCGGTGGGCGATACTTGATGGACGACTCTCTGCGTCTCGTCCATGACTATCCATCTACACAGCATCGACACGAATCTTAGATTTCTTATGCTATATGTCATTCTCGTGATGCACTGATACGCCAACCACTAATAAATAAATAGTTCCCAGAACACTGTGATCATGCTCTCTAACTCTAGTGTTCTTTGTTTTCCATATAAAATGCACACAACATGCGACACACATCGTATTATACTGCCAGCACACATAAAAACACAGTAAAGCTATACAATGTTCTATTAATCTATCACCATTATTTGCCTAGGTAATCACATACCTAAACCACGACATCGAGTTATGATGCTCATGCTCCGAAGCACACTTTAATGACCATGCTTCTAGCCATTGTCCCTCGAGCCTGGTACTCGTGTTGCCTGTCTTTAATACCAAGTTGTGACACCCTATCAGGGTCAGTTGACAACGATCAGCCTAAGAAAACCGATGGTTTAATCGGGTAACTTGGAAGCACACCATCATCCGTTATCGGGATCCATAATTTTAACAAGAATCGGCAGAGTCTCTAACTGTGGAGATCTATCGAGAAACACAACGTATAACAATATCACATGACCCATTCGGACTCAATACACCACTGCCAGAGTTATTCATGAGTCATAGCAAACGCTTTCGGCCCCATTCAACCATCACGAATCTTATACATGCGACTATGTATTGATATGTTTACAAGAGTTCAATTATACCTTTCTCATTATCTTGTCCGCCCCAGGTCCGGTCAGGCAGATTGACGATGTTGAGCATAGTTTGAGCGAGATCATATACTAGGACTTTTTACCTGCTTTATCAGACGTTGGTATGTCCAAGTATTATAAGTGTATCAACATATCATATACAAAAATTACAAAATAAAACTACCACCGTAGTGTTGTTTACAGTGTCATATACATACAATTCTGAGTCCCATTTACATATACAAAACTATACATTTCATTTACATGATCAGAGCACGGAACCTACAGTGATAAACCCCTAATTGTGTGCTGACCCGGCGGAATGCGGAAGATCATTGTCTCCTTCTTCTGTACCTACACGGATTGAAAAACTCGTGCTAAGTTTTACGCTTAGTGGGAAACATATGTAGTATGCATATACACATTTATATTCAGCATATAACAATAACGGATATCATAATTTTCATGCATTCATATAATGGACTTATCTGAGTAAATTTTGTAAATTCATACGAGAACTTATTCTTATTCGAGAACTTATATATAGCAGAGACTTATGTTTATTCGGATCTCAGTAGGAGTTCTGAGCTGTTACTTTGTCCCGAACTTATTCTTTATAACGGACATGTTTATTCGGATCTCAGTAGGAGTTACGGATCTTGTGCTTTATTCCGAAATGCCGTAGGTATTCTGGGGATCAAAAGCGATATACCACGTTTGTTTACTTTTTTATTCATCATTCGGGTTATTTTCATATAACTATGGGAATACTGGCAGTAATAATAAATGGAGTGGGGAGCCACGAAGAGCACGAGATAAATTGCAGAATGCACATGCAAATCTTGGAAGTGTTGTAACCTGGCGAGGAGTCTTGGAAGCCTTGTCGGAGCAGTGTGAGCGCGAGCCTGGCGGGAGTCTTGAAGCCTTGTCGAGCGAGTCTGGCGCGGCCCAGCGGGAGTGTCGGAAGCATGTCGAACGAGTGTCGTGGCACTGGCGAGTCTTAGGAAGCATGTCGAGCAGGTGACGTGGCACTAGCCGAAGTCTTGCGAAGCCTTGAACCCGAATAGGGTGTCGTGTCAATTTAATTACGGTCTTAGGCATTCCTACGATTTGTATGTATTAGAAACTACTCTTAAACAGGGCATGACTTTTCTCCCACTCCAATTCCTTGGCCAGCTCAAGAAGAAGAGAAAGAAGACAGGGGGAGAAGCTTCACCAGAAGAGGCGAGTGCGGTACATTTTAAAAGCAATTTCATCCTTTTACATGCTTGATTGAAAATGCGAATTTTAGGCAAATACGTAGTAACAAAAGCGAGGGTTGTAGGGCCATGGTGAATATAGCTCTAACCGATCTTAGCTGGCACGGGGGTGCCGATGCAGTTCAGTTACGGAGCGATGCGAATGCGGTTGGAGCGATGTGGAAATCTGGTTTACTCACTTGCATCCCGATAAGTACCACTCAAGTACGAGTACGGTCTCACTGATCTGCCCAAAAATGGCGAGGAGATTTCACCATTTTCATACACTTTTCTTCCATAAACCACTTCTATTACATCTTTCATTAAAAACTAACATGAAATCCCTCAAAACAACTCCACTTGATACTTTTAAGTGGCAAGAGATCCGAGTTCATACCAAAGTTTCAAAAACTTTACAAAACCATGAACTTATGAAGGATTCCATATCTAAGTCTTATCAACTAGGGATTTTCAAATAAAACTTCACTTAAATCTAGGATTAGAATGCATTCCTAACAAAACCTACTGAAAAGAGACAGTTTAATCTCGAGGAAAACCACAGCAATCCATACCCCATAGTTTATGTACAAAAATCATGCAAATCCATATACAATTCCATACCTTGGCGATTTCTCCTTTCTTCCTCTTGCTTCTCCTTATCTTCCTCTTCTTCCCATAAGCCCTTGTTTGGAGACCAAAAATGAGTTATTTTTTGTCTCCCCCTCTATTTATAGTTAAAGTTTTTCTTATTTGCATTATAGTCCTCCATCTTCTACTAATTTCTATTACAAGTTATCTTATTTCCACTTTGACCTCTAATTTTATCAATTCATGTCTTTGATGCCCCTTTTTGGACAATTACAATTTTGTCCTTAAGTCTTGTACAATTTCCGGGTTTCTAAGTTTCCATGTTTCACATTTAAATTTACTAAAAATTCATCTGATGCCTACCAAATACCCTAAACATGTTGAAAACAACTAGGGTATATTTCGGGGTGTTACATATACAAAGTGATATATTAAAACTGATTTTTCTAATGTACATATACAAAATATGGTCAACCACATCAGAGCTTTAACCGTATGTGCGGTCGAATGTGGGTGTTACTTCTTTGACTGTATGCGAAGGGGTCAACGACAGGTGAAACAGCATTAGTGATGTCTCACTGAGGGTTCACTCCACCTAAGTGTTCATCTGATAGTCAAACCAACCCACGTACACATCAAGTGAAAAATGTCTATGTATATCATATGTCATGCATGGAATGTCTTCATGCCCATATCCAAGATCCAACTCGCCAGAGCTCCTGCATGTGCCTTTGGAGTGTGACAGCAGTCATTTAGTAATACATGACACACATATACCAAGCCTTCTGGGGCTGTGTTACTTGATGCAAGTGCGATGGGCAACTAATCCGTCGATCAACTCTTATCACACAATTCAAAGTCCTACGTGATAACCATGTGAGTGTGTCTTAACGAGCAGCGAGCTTCGGATCACAGCGGGTCTCTTACACCCCATGACCAGGGCTTTTTCACTACAGGGTGCGGCCCCCCTTCTTGCTCCGCCCAACACACATTAATTACATTTCATTTTATGCTTTGAATAGTGAGTCATTTATTGGACGTCATCAGTCTGAGCTCACTACCGTTAAGTAAACCGCGATGGATGATATACCATTACACACACGATATGCTAATGTCCTGATATATACAATACTAATGTCACTACAATTTCTCATGCTACATGTATGATGCACACTACATGAACCGTTCTTATCGATTGTACTTCATGTCTCAGTACCATGCGAGCATATATGTCGACATATAGTTAATATATTTAATACGATATATATATAGATATCGTATCAAGCATATTAGCATCCATCGATCTATGACTAAACAAATAATGTCCTTACTGACCTTCATGAGCTAACTCACTTGGCAATTCCTACCCAATACAATAGCCTTTCTGACATGTCATGCAATGGTCATATCAAAACTTGGTTATTCACATTCGACCTGACGAGTAACACACACTTGGTACCAAAACATAGATTTCAGAAAAGTTATGATCACCCACTATCCTCCATAGGCATATTGTTGGAATCTTGACTCAATGGGCTTTCCATAGAGTCCAAGAACATCCAAAACAGAGTTCGGACGAAGAATTTATGGTCATCCGAAGTTGGAGACCTACAATCAAAAAAATGAGAATTGTGTCCCACCCGAGAATTTCCTGCTGCACACCATAGCGTGCTGCTCAACTTTAAATTAATTTCTAAGTCCAAAGGGGTCAGAATTTAGATATCTATATTTCGAGAGATATGTTCTCCATATCAAGTCTAGTTCTTCGTAAATTTGAATCACTTTCGATTCGGATGGTGTGGTCGAGTTATGGCAGAAAGCAACGTCGTGGTCGAAAGGGGAAAGCGGGCGGCACCTCCAGCACGACACACCTGCATCTGCTTAAGCGAGTGCTAGAGTAGGAGAAAGCGCACCTCAAATGAGCGTGATTTCAGGGATATCGCGCTTCTCGGTTTGTGGCTTGAACCTTGGACCTTGGCGAATCTTGTTGATAGATTAGATGCGTGGCTCTGCCGTCGCGTGGGGCGAACTTTAACTCTGTGGCCTCTAGAGTTGTAGGCGAAGCCTCGTAAAATCTCAGGAGGAGGCAGCACTGCCATATCTCTCTCTCTCTCTGCAACGCGTTTTGTTACAGGCCGGTGTGAGATATTTTTATTTTGATATTTATACATAAGACCGTGGCTCATGTATGCATGTCATACTTCCGATCTGTTTTCGACGAAATAATTTATTTAGATATAGGTTTATTAATCTATCGTAATGGGCGTTCTACAAATGTTTGACATTTTGTAATTTTTTGAAATTTTCTAAAAATCCCGGGTTTTAGGTCTTATTTCAGCCTTGGATTCAGCAAAATTCGAGAAAAATTTGATGGTCTTAGAATTCAATGAAATTTGTTTGAGTGACTAGATTTCGTGAGACGATTTCAATGGTAAGTCCATTTTATTATCCGAGATATAAAAAAATTACAGGTTTTAGCATGTCTCATTTTGATAAGTGCTCATTTCTTTTAAGTTAGAATTTAAAATTTTAGCACCACGTCTTCCAGAAGGTGTAGCAGCGAATGCAGATTCTGAACAAGGGGTGGATGAGTTCCGACTTTAGGGCGGAGTCGTCAAATGGTTGGTAGAGTTGAGTTTTGAAATTATGGAGGGAGAAATGTCAATCGAAGAACAACATTTCCAAATCAAAAAGGCTAGTTGACACGTTGGAACCCTAAAAGCTCCATCATCATGGCGGGAAACCCACGGAGGAGCATTAAATACGATGATCAAATCTAGCGTCACGCGCCTCATGAGGCCAACCTATGGCTGACACCTTTCCAAAGAGTAGAAGCCAAAGGGCGAACCCTCATGATCTCATGCCGGGTCAGATCTAATTAGTACCATTTCGGTAAGCCTAACCAAAATGGAACTAAGGGGCTAATAGATTGGGATATCCATATCCGAGCCCAAAGGTGAAGAGCAAGGCCCAACTACGGGGGAGCCCAGGACTAGATCTAGCATGGAAAGGTGGGTCGGGCCCCGAGCCCTTCACTTGTGACTACACTCCCCCAAGTAAGCCCCCCTCCTCAGCAACAGCGTGTCAGATATATCAATGCCCGAGTCAACTGACCAAGCATCGTTCGAGGAAGACCATGCCCTCCTTTGAAAGAAGGAAAAAGTCAATGATCAGAATCATTACCCCCACTCACTTGCATAGGGACACGTGTCGCCACAAGCCATAGATAATGACCTAGTACTTTTATCCACTACTGTCGTGATTGGAGCGCAGTTAAGACCTCACCGCATGGCAGGTTGTAGTAGTATAAACTAGAACCTTATGTAGCCTAAAAAGGCATGTGTACTTTGAGAAAGGGATCAATAAAAATTTGTGTACGTTATTACGTTTCACCCTGGTTACAAATTATTTAGGTCTAATATACTCTTTGGCTGTTCGTAAGACATCTCGAATGCTGCACCATTTGAGTTCCAGATTAGAATAACCATAAAGGATAAAAAGGGTATGTTTACTGGGACATCCCAAATTGGTTACCAGAGTTATCCAGCCTGACCGCTTCTCTTGGCATGTTTTCATCACCCTCCCATTCGGTGTTCTCCACTGCCATTTTGCTTCCACCCCCAGCCTACCGTGTAGATCTGAAAGGATGCCTTCCATGCATGTCGACGGGTCTCCAAGAAAGTTATTCTCCTTGCCTATGTTTCTACTTGGGTTACCATTTTCATCCCTTGCATGGTTAATTAATTCCCTTGTTATTTCTGAAGATTTTGCGCTTCCCCTTATCACCCAATGCTTAGATTACATCGCTGCTCTGTTATGACTCGATTTTGCACTTACCTTCCTCATACCTGTCTGTTCCTTATTCAAACCATTCCTCCCATTTTCATTCAGCATTGTACGTGAAGATTCCGATAATTGGGACTTTGTCGTTGTATCCAGCTTTCTTGTACCACTGCTTGCATAGTAGGGCATTTGCCTTTCTTGTTGTGGATTCTCGTTGATACATGGCTTGACTCTCACTTTCCGTTCTCAGTTGGGATTACCTGATCATCAACCTTCCCATGGACCATATCCTCCTCGTCCTCTCTATCAAAACATCAAATTTTGATCTCCTCCCATATTGGATATTATCACGAGGATGGTAAGATTTCTCCTTCCCTTCATCTCCTGTCCTTTCCTTTATGTTCTCATCCGGCACTTTCGGTTGTGATTTGCGTGATCTTCTCTAAGCTAGCATCTGAAAGTGAGTCTGACTAAGCAAATATGGGGTGTGAATTGGTTATCTCAAAAACTTTTTGCAAATCAACTACAAATTTAACAAGAGATAAACTAAAAAGATAGAGAGCAGAGAAAGCAAACTCAGATTTATAGTGATTCGATACACCTTTGCCTACGTCAACTTCTCCATAACCTTCAATCCTGATGAGGGTTCCACTAAACTTGAGCTCTAAACCGAGCATGTTCTTGTACACTTGGATTTTGACTCCAATGGGCTTTTCACAATTTCTTCAAGTTATAAACACCTAAAGTTATTAAGCACAATAAATCACTCTCTAGCTTTAAATGATCACTCAAATACAAGGAAAGATAGGATGAGACCAATGGTGCATTGTAGGCAAGGATAAAAATATCGATTCCGACGGATATATCGGTACTTGGATTTTACAGATATATCGGAGATGTATCGGATTTAATAAATTATAAAATTTATTATTTATCTTAACAAATTAATTTTTATCTATAAAAATTTTATATATATATATATATATACTAAATTTATAAATTTTTCGAATTATTATATATACATTACATAAGAAAAAGTTGATGATTCATCTATTAACACTATAAACAAATTTTGCACAATAAGTTTTCATGATGTGGATGATGCAATGGTTGATGGTGCCCTTCCATGTGTTTGTCCAAGTTTCAAACCCTCTAAAAATAGATGTTTTTTTAACAAGTTTGACCATCGAGACTCTTTGACCAAAGGTGATTGAAAATACCTATAAATAAAATAGGACAAAATCGAAATTACTTAGGTGATCCAAAATACCTATAAAATAGGAAAAAAATTCGAAAATACCTATAAAATAAAATAGGAAATGGAAAACTTAAAAAAAAAGGGAAAATCGAAAATACCTATAAAATAGGAAAAAGGAAAACTTAAAAATCGAAAATACATATAGGTGATCCAAAATACCTATAAAATAGGAAAAAATCGAAAATACCTATAAAATAAAATAGGAAAACTTATAAAAAGGAAAATCGAAAATACCTATAAAATAGGGAAAAGGAAAAATTATAAAAAATAGAAAAAGGAAAACTTATCAAAAAACAATGAAAAGGAAAGTGACCGATAATATCAGTAATTATCTGATAATATCAGTAAATTACAGATAAAATTGCCAACAAATCGCTAAAACTAACGACATATTATCAGAATATCGATCAACCGATTATCGATCAGTGATATCTTGTCGACCACGGCTAATAGTCGATATATAGGCGAAATATCGCCAATATATATCCGTTCTTACATGACTCTAGAGTAATACGAAATGAGAATTGAATGCACGAAATTTTGAGAATGAAAGTTAATGGCGAAGTGGTAGTTGTGAGAGCTTTAATGCGATAAGTCTCATAGTAGTAAATGATCCTGACCAAGATTTTATAAGGATGAAATCTCTGGTAGCGATATAAATCAAGGTCGTAGCCGTCGGTAGTTTCATTAATGAGGCGGGTCGTTGTGCATTCCAATATGTGCGGGTGAGCATTGAGGCGGCCAGGTTTACTGATCGATTGACGGTGGTGGTCCATTTTGCTACACATGTTCATAAAAATGAAAAACCATTTTGGACCTAAAGTGCGACGTACAATCTCGACCCTTTGAAACCAGTTGACCGGTTGGTAGATCGGTCGTAGATTGGATAACTATTCAATGTCGATTGACTGCGAGCTTAACCATTTCCTTGTTAGAAAAAGTCATTTTGGGTCTATTTCAACTCCTTTTCACTTCAAATTAATTCCAAACCTTATATTATTCTTTTAAGCACATTTTAAACTCCAAATAGCTAAGATTTGATGATTAAACATAGGTTGTAAAATATTTAATCAATTTAAAGTCAAATCGAGTTAAAATTACGAAGTTTGCAAAGAATGTCGAAAAGGTCCCATAAAAGATCACTTTAGGTAATTTTTATTTCAAATCAATTTCAAACCTTAGAAAAAACTTTTGAATACATTTTAAACTTAAAATGTATAAGGTTTGATGCTCCAACTCAAGTTTTCAAACAATATGCAATTCAAACACAAAAACCGAGTTATGAAGAATATGTATGTAAGATATGACATGCCTTAAAGTACATCAATGCATTCACCTTACAAAGACATCCTAAAATTGAAAGATCTTCATGTAAGTTTTTGGGTTTTGAGTCTTGGTTACTTGTCTTCTTGGGCTTGAATTATTGGTTCTTTGAGTTGATTGAACTTGACTTCCGAGGCTTGATCCATCTGACATTGTCGTCTTAAACTGGGCATTAACGTCCCGAATTATCACGCGACAATTTTATAACTGTTTGGGAGTATAGTAAAAATAAAGTATATTTTTTTTTAATGAAATAATCACTAAAATAAAAATAAAATAAGAAAAACTAGAGATTAACTTGAGCGAGGTAAATTAGTAATTCTCAGTCGAGACTAAGGATCATAACATAATAGTTATAAATTTAAAGTGGAAATAGGAATAAATTGAATTGCAAATAAAAGGAAAGGAAAGGACCAAATAGCAAAAAGTCAAAAATTTAGTAAAAATGTGATAAGCCCAAACATGGCGTTATCCTAAAAGCCAAAAATATCTCATTTTGGTCTTTGGAGGAGAGAGCAAAAACAGATAAGGGAGAAGAGAAGAGAAGGAGAAGAAGAAGAAGAAGATGAGAAGAGAAGAAGGAAGAAAGAAAGAGAAAAGAAGATCAAGGTATGGAACTTGTATGATTTTATGGTTTGAGTATGGATTTACATGGTTTGGGTATGGAAACTATGGTTTGTAATGATATTAGTGTGTTGAATTCTAGGGTTTAGTGAAATTCATCCATACTGATGTTGAAAGTTGGGTTGGTAAAACCCTAATTGGTATAAGATGAAGTAAGAAAACAAACCCTAGCTTCCCTCTTCGTGATTTTTGATTTAGAGAAAAAGCCCTAACTTGAGTAAAGGGGATTTTTATTGGTTCTAACCCATTATTGGAGTGTTTTGGATGGATTCTATGGTGGGTTTTGATGGAGGATGCAATTGAGGAGATGTATTGAAGAAAAGTGAGGTAAAGATGGCAAAATATGCCATTTCTATGGATCATGGCCCGAATGCTTTGGTACGAACAAGGGTGTCACCAGGTACCACTTATCTGAAGACAATGGTAAGTACCAAGACCAGTGGTATCGGTACCACTCACCAGCGGGATTGGTGCAGTATGATCCAAGTGGTGCAGTACCCTTTGCTTCCTACGACAACGATTTTAGTATTCTTACATTGTTAAGCTCAAATTCGCACACCGAGCGTATAGGAACCCTAATAAATGATTAACGATGATTCAAATAAAAATGAAACTAGAGTAAAAAGCGCATCGTATCTGATACCATAACAAGCCAAAAAAGAAATGTGAGCGAGCTTAATGCCCTATGATAGGATAGTAAGTTCCTAAACAAGTATAAATCTGCTATAAGTACAAATATGTATATGATTTTGTTATATAAAAAAGTACAGTTAAATGTTTATAAGAGATTATTTGATAATGAATATCTCATAAGTATACATGATATCTATAGTTATTCATGTATATGAGATATAAAGATTTATAAAACATAATAAAAGCCGGTTATGCACTTTGTATTAGGGTAGTTGGATAGATAGGCATGCCTATAGGGATACAGTTGCTATAGCATACAGTTCACAGATATCGAGGCCCCATTTGGGTTGATGACATAGATCCCATTTGGATCATTATAGCGGCCCCGTTTGGGTCATACAAATAGAGATCACTGTCTTGTACAGTGATAGTACCTTCAGTACATCTGGAGTTCTTTCGTATGGCTCCACAAAAAAGGTTTATGCGGGCATATTGAAACATAAAAGAAAATGACAATATACATATATGAAATGTATATAATATATGACATGATATGAGAAGCATAACCTTTGCTATGTAATGATAATTATCTGATTCTGAAAACGAAGTAAAGTGTAAGATGATACGAAAAGTATATGAAATATAGTAAGCAATGATAAGACGAATAAGTATGATATATGTAGAAGTATATCTATAAATGATGTGTTTAAAACATGAATAAGCATGTGTATATGTAAATGAATGTTAAAGTTATATGTAGTTGTTTAAAGTGTGATGACCCTTATCAGAGGTCATCCATATGTATTAATTCACTAAGGCATAAGCAGCACGAGTGTTTCATCGGGTGTAGGTGAAGCGAAAGCAGTCTCAGACCTGCACATGATGACAGAGGCTGACACATCACTAGGTGCTTAACTGGAATCTGGATTTGGTCTAATATACATGTATTTTTGTTGTTTTTGTAAACCATGTAAATATTGTACACGTTGAACACTTCAATATATGGAGCTTGTATATATATTTTGTAATCCGCTGCTATAGAATATAATACAAGTTAAATGTTTAACATTATATGAATGAACAAGCATAAAGTTTATAAGTTTATAGTAAGCGAGGCATCCGGATCAGGTTCGGACCCTTGTCAGATTCGGATAGGAAAGGGTGTCTGGATTAGTTGATATCGAGCTGAGTTTAGGCATTTACGGAAAACCTAGGTATAAAGCGACTCTAGAAGATAGAATATATATGATAGAAAGCATGTGTGTTTCATAATGTGGTATTTGATGTAGTTATCCTTGTGTTTGGTATAGATGGATCGTCCTCCGAATTCAGCTGAAGAAGTAGGAGTGTTAACCCGGGAGATCAAGGGTTACCCGCTTCCGATCCTTCTAAATTTGTCAGAAGTGAGAGTCATATCCCAGCTAAGCCAAATAAAGCCTTGCTGAGGATATCGTAGGACATGGCTCGGGTATTGGAGATATTGACATCTCCGAAAGCCCCGATAAACATGATAAGAAGACATGGAGTTGAGGAATTTCATGGGTCAAACATGGAAGAGTTCGATAAAGGCCCCAGTGCGGTTAGAAAAGCTACAAGAATATTTGGGAAGTTAGATGTCCTCACGATCGGAGAGTATCATGTGCGAGTCTCACTATTGTAGAGTGAGGCTATATGATTGATGAAACTAGCATTGAGAGTCAGGCTTCGGATCCGGTACCATGGGAGTTTTTTAGTCGAGTTCATGCCCCGAATGTAATGTCGATATGCAGGGGAGACCCGAGTGGCGGCGATTCACGAATGCGAAGCAAAGGAACTTATCAGTGGCGGAATATGAGAAAGAATTTAGCCATCTTAGCAAGTATGCACCTGAATCAGTCCTCACTGAGGCATTTCGATGTAGACAGTTTGAGGATGGACTAAATGAGTCCATAAAAAGATATCTGGCTCCTATGACAACACTCTAACAAGTAGATTTCTATCAGTTGGTCTAAGCTGCAATGAAGGTAGAGAGACTAGAAATGAGCAGCAAGGAAAGATCTCAAAAGAAGAAGGTTTCTAAAAGAGCTTCGTCCTCCTCAGGGAAAGGAGCTAGAGAATCTCCAGATCAATCAGAATATAGTTTCGCTACGAGAGGTAGAAGGCAAGGGTCGATGCTGGCACTGAGTACGGGTAGGAGGTGCGAGTTGAGCAGGAGAAATTCCGTCTTAGTCATTGCGCAGAGCATTTGGGAGTTTGCGGATTATTGTGAGAGATTGCTTGGATGTGACACTTGGCCATTTATGGCAAATTATCCTGGGAGTCGAGGGCCAGTTGGATTTCTCAGAAGTAGCAGTGGGGAGGACGGCGGAACCAGATTGATTCGAGATAGAGTAGAGGTCGAGGGCAGTCGGCATAAGGGGGGAGAGATGAGGTGCGGTGTTGAGGACGAGTGGGTGGAGTCACATGCCTTCGAGGCGCCCGACACGACATCTTTATGAAGTCTCGAGATGATCAAGATGCTCCTGAAGTAATTGCCGGTATAATTTCTCTTTATGGTATTGAAATGCATGCATTAATAGACCCTAGATCTACTCATTCATATGTATGCATTGAGCATGTGTTCGCTAAGGTACTAGCAGTGGAACAGTTAGCATATGACATGCATGTGACCATTCCATTAGGGCATAGTATTAGCGTGAATAGTGTATACAGGAATTGCCCCATTGTTATACAAGCAAGAGAGTTTCTCGCTGATTTGATAACCTTACCATTCCGAGAGTTTGACTTGATTCTGGGAATGGATTGGTTGTCTAAGCACCAAGCTATCGTTGATTGTGGTCAAAAGACAGTAGTGTTAAGATGCTCTGACCAGACTGAGGTGATAGTACAAGGCATTAGATCAAGTGCAATGTCCAATGTGATCTCCGCTATGCAAGATAGGAGATTTATGAGGAAAGGCTGTGAGACATTCTTGGCTATGATACTTGACTCCAAGAGAGGTCAAGTTGATGTAGAAAAGATTCTAGTAGTAAGGGGGTACCAAATGTATTCCACACAAGAGTTACCAATTATTCCACTTTCCCGAGAGGGAGGTGGACTGGCCATGAAATTGTGCAAGGCAGGTCCACATTATGCAGGACACCATACAAGGGATGGATCGATGGGTGAAGAGTTAAAGGAGTCAATTGCGAGCTTTTGGATAAAGGATTTGCTCCAGGCCGGTGTTCTCCACAGGGTGCACACATTTGATAAATGAAAAGAAAGATAGCACTCTATGAATGTGCATTGATTATCGACAAATCAACAAAGTGACAATGAAAAACAAATACCCATTGTCGAGAATTGAGGATCTATTTGATCAGTTGAAAGGAGCAAGTGTCTTTTCGAAGATAGACATACGTGAGGGATATTATCAACTTACGAGTAAAGGGTTGATCCCAAAAACAACTTCGGAACTTAGATTATGGCCATTATGAGTTTTTAGTAATGCCATTTGGGTTGACGATACTACATTTGCATTTATGGATTTGATGAATAGGGTGTTTTATTTAGTCGGAGTTTATGCGTGGTCTTTATTGATGATATAATGGTGTATTCTGAGATGAGCAGAGCATAAAGGCAACACTTGAAAATAGTTCTCGGACTTTAAGAGAGAAAAAGTTGTATGCTAAACAGCAAATGTGATTTTTGGCTAAAGGAGTTTCATTCTGGAATGCATTATTATGCTGTGAGGGTATAAGAGTTGACTCTACTAAGATTGAAGCTGTGGTGAATTGGAAACTACCCCGAAGTGTTACAGAAGTGAGAAGTTTCTTGAGCCTAGCAAGATATTATAGAAGATTCGTGAAGGGATTCTCTGTCATAGCTTCGCCACTCACTAAATTACTCAGGAAATGAGTAAAGTTTGAGTGGAGAGATAAATGTCATAATAGTTTTGAACAGTTGAAAGAAATGCTGGTTGAAGCACCAGTATTAACGCAACCTACCTTGGGAAAATAGTACACCTTATATAGTGATGCTTCAAGAATTGGTCTAGGTTGTGTGTTAATGCAAGATGGGAAAGTTGTGGCATATGCCTCCAGGCAGTTTTTGAAGCCATATGAACAATTATCCGGTCGTGACTAGAGTTGGGCTATGGTGAAAGTGTTTAGCTGAAAATATGGCGACCACTACTTATATAGGGAAAAGTGTAGAATTTACACGGATCTGAGAGTCTCAGTACACCTTTACTCGAAAGAATTAAATTTGAGGCAGTAGGAGGTGGTTAGAGCTATTCAAAGATTATATTTGTATAATATATTACCACCGGGAAGAAGCTAATGTGGTAACGAGATGCCTTAAGTAGAAAATGGCGGCTTTGTTATCTGGCCACGAGTGAATGGAGAATAGTATCGGATGTAGCTAGTAGCTGGTCACGCGATTTGTTTTAAAGCAAAATGATTATAGATGCTCGAGAGAAAAATGATGAAGATCACGAAGCAAAAAAGTTAGGTTATTGTAGTAAAAGTACCGATGATCGATAAAAGTCATATCTTGGAATTAAAAGAAGAGATATTAAATATGAAGTGGGAGACAAGCTCTTCTTAAAAGTATCGTTGTGGAGGAAAATTCTACGATTTGGTCGAGGGAAAGGGAAGGCGGTCAGGGTTCATTGGCGTATGAAGTTTGGAAAGAGTGGACCGGTGGCATCGTTTGGCCTCCCTCCGGTAGCCAAAGTGCATAATGTGTTTCTTAATCGATGCTTGGAGATACGATCCCGATGGAGTCCTTTTATATTACCGGTCACAAGAATCTAAATCTTGACCAGTTTGTCATATGATGAGCAAGGCTATTACGGCTCGAGAAGTGAGCAATTTGCGGAATAAACAAGTCTGCGGATTAGTGAAAGTTCTGCGAGTAACACCCATGACGAGGAAGAAGCTACTTGGGAGTAATAAGCAGCTATGAGGCACGATGTCTGTTGAATTACAACTTGGTTGTCGTGAATTGTAGTTTGTGTTCTGCAGTAGTTTTATTTTACATTAGAAATCGAGAATAATATTTACGATTACGGTTCAATTTATCTGAAAAGAATGGAGTATTTGTTGTGATGATCAATTTATATTTGTTGTAATAGAAATTGGCTATTACTGAAGTAACAGAATTCCTGATTGTACTAATGAAATTAGACAGTGAATAAACACAAGTCTTGAAAGAAATAATACACCTCAAAGTCAACAACACCTTTGAAACTTTACATGCGAAATTAGGAAAATTTTAAGAGATTAGGAATTATAATCCATAGTCTAAGAACTTGTTTGAATATTGATTAAGGCGAAATCTGGTGAAACAATGGAAATAAATAATCCTGAGCCATTCTTGAGCAGGTTAGACTTTTCAGGCCACATTATGTATATGCTTTTGCATACACCTTAGTCCACCAATTTGAGCAGATATTCCATGTTTTTCGAATAATCCCGTTGAAAAGCCCAAGCCACTTATCACTAATCTTTCAGTAAAGAACCTATGATAGCTAGAACTCAAAAAGGAGAGGAAGAGATAAGAAGTTTGGGGGATTTAATTTGGGAAAAGCTAAGAAATGCAGAGGAGGTGGAGGAAGAAAAGATCTAAGATAGGAAAATACAAAAAGGAAGAAAGCTTAAAAGAATAGTTTTGTCTTGTGTGGCACAGCTTCTCTTGAGCAATTTAAGTTCTTAGGGGTGTTTTGACACTGATACCTAATACCATACGGTATGGGACTCTTAACCCAAAGTTCGCAGAGTGTTAGAAGCCTAAAAGACAAAACAAACATGGTACGAAGGGTGATTAGAGAGAAAATTTCCCAAGTTAGAATTCTGAGAGAGAATTGGGAGCATACGGCTGAAAGGAAAGGAGATTCAAGGTAGTATCCCAGGCAGAAGTTTGGGAGTTTGAGAGAATTACAAAGGAGGGAAATAGCAGCGAGTTGAGGAGAAAGAAAAAGAGTTTTGGGTAATCTCGGCTAAGAAATTCCATTCATCTACCCTTTACTAAGCCTAACATTACAAACCCCAGGCGATTGATTTTGAAGGTTGGAATCACCTACATTAGTGAAGATCGATATGAAAACCGACATATGGGACTTTAATAAGCGGTTGAAAACCTCGGAATTGACTAAATCTAATACAAAATTGAGAAGGATTCTTGACCACGCGCACACACAAACAAGACTTGAATAATGGAAACTATTTACATACATTAGTTTATCGAGTGATTTTGTAATAGAGTATACCATGCTCTATTCTTTGCATTTTAAATGAAATTTGAAATAATAGTGATATTTTAATTCAGTTCGAAAAAAAAAAAAAAAAATTTGAATAATACTTAAAACAAAACGAAGAAAAATGTCCTTTTTGTTTGAGGACAAACAATTCTTTCTTTTTCTTTAGCGAGGAATGACGAAAATTTTAAGTTTGGGGGTTTGATGAGCTTAAAAGTCATCTATTTTTAGTCCATTTTTCTGCTTAATTTTCATATCAAAAGAGACAATTACTTTGCAGAAATATGAAGAAACTCACCCATTTGTTATTAGCAAGTAGAATGGAAGAAAGAAGAAAAAGCAGTAGAAAAATGCAGAAATAAGTGGAATAAAAGTGCAGTCAATTAAGCGGAAGCGAATGAAAAGAATGAATTTGAGTCATTGTTGCGAGTTTTAGGGGATACTGATCCAGTCATGGTCGCGACATGGGGAAATTGAAGAAATACGATGCGGTCGCGACATGGATAACAAGATATTAAGTCCACGACTTTTGAGGCTAACTCGTAGAGAAGGCTGCAAAAGCATGGCGAGGTCGCAGAGATCAGTCGTGACATGAGACCACGATTCAAAGCTACGAGTCATGAATGAAGTCGCGACAAGATGCGTGTGCGACATCGAGGAACAAGCAGTTGAGACTTGTGGAAGCGTGAAGTGATGTCGCGACAAAGGTTGATGTCGCGACGTGAAGCGATCAAAGGAAAGATACAAGTGGCGACAAGATTGAAGCGAAGCAAGAATCGGTTGATGTCCGCGACAACGTATTGATGTCGCGACATCATGAAACTTGATTGAAACACAACGGATCCTTTAGTTGATGTCACGGCCAAGATTGATGTCGCGACATCAGAAGAAAAGTTGAATCTTGCGAGAAGACATGAGCGAGGTCGCGGCGGTGAGATCAAGGTCGCGGCGTCGAAGCGACCGGAGTTGAAATATACAAAGAGTGACCAGATGTCGCGACGAGATTGTTGTCGTGACACCAAAAACGTTGAGTTAGAGGCCCGAGAGAACTAAGTCGATGTCGCGACAAAGAGATCGGCGTCAGCGACATGTCGGGGAATCTTTAGATGAGAAGTTGAAAGAAATGAAGCTACTTTGTCACGAAGCAAAGAATGGCGTCGCGCGACATCGGGAAGGCAGCATGTGAAACTACGGAAAATGGCGATGCGTGACAAGAGAATGATGTAGCGGCAGCCACTGTGATCGATTGGTACGTATAGACGAGGAAGCTATAATTCGCGACGTGAGATCGAGGTCGCGACATGGATGATGTCGTGACAAGGAATTGAGGTCGCGACTTGAACAGTGACTTGGGCCTGGATACTCTAAAATCCACAGCGGGCTACATTGGGATTAGGGCCCAACTAGAAAAACCCTATAAATACGCGGCTATCCGAGAGAGAGCGACGACAGCGGCCACGGACGAGAGTGCGGATGGCGAAGGCTCATTTTTAGTTTTCTTTTCTTTCCTTTTCTTTTATTTTTTCTTTAATATGGATAGATTAGATTAGATTTATCGATCTAGTTTTTCTGGAATCGGGGATGTTATCGTTTGAGCTAAAAGGCGAATCACGAAATTCAATTCTTTTCAAATTACTACGGAATGTTGAAGTTCGGACAAATTTACGGCATTCGGCTTCTCAGGTTTAAATGCGGTTATTCTTATGATCGGAGAATCGTAGTGTGTAATTCGGTAATTGAGGAACTGACTTCATTAAGGAATGTTATTGTCGAAATTATCTTTCCTATTGTTATTTCGACAAATTGCAATTCCCGGTTTATGAATTTACTTCGGTTATGGGTTTCAAGGTTTTTTGATCGAATATCGGTTTCTTATGCAGAGTATTAGAAGCGTTTCATTGCTACGATTTCAAAGGAGGTCCTCGGTGACACGAGGATGACAATCCACAGGAGTTATGAATATTTCTTTGAAGGTATATTAACACGCTATTAGAGATCTAATGAGCTTTGTGAGTTTACTTGATAAAATCCTCTTCTCACTTGAAATCGAGGCGAGTTGAATGGTTATCCAGTTTAAACAAGCGAGAGTTCATCTCGGTCGAATAGTGTAGCCCGATCCTGTGTTGGAAATTTGAGATCTAATCAGGAGAGGGTAATCTATTTTAATTTAAGAGGAAAGAGTAACTGGAAGTTGTATATCCTTGCTTGGCCAGATAACTTGGGAGCTAAGGTGTACAGTCAAAATGGAGTATGAAGTATTCTGAAAGAAAAATACCCAGAATTAGGAAGTCCCTGTTAAAAAGTAGTTGTCTAATTCCCTGTATTCGAGAGAATCAGGTAAAAAATTAGATAATGAAATGTGAGGTGTGGAGGATCGGTTGGTAATGCGCCATGAATGATTTTGAAATCGAAATTCACAAACAAAATTTTACAAAGTTGACAACGGGAATTGATACTTCATGATAGCATTGAACTTAATGCGTTCTCAAGCGATAATTATTCAATTTCTATTCATTTTCTAACTATTAATTATTCTTTATTCTTATTATTCAAGTTTTATTGTTCATTTCGGTTATTTCCATTGATTAGTTTAATTTTCCGACACCTTAATCTTTGGATCTTACTATCATTTAGTGGTCGAATAGTATGGAAATTGAGTATTCGAGGATAGTTGATTTAAAATTCTTGAGATCTACGTAGGATCGATCTCTCGGACTAAATCCATTTATTACTTGTCGACCTGTGCACTTGTAGAATATCAGACCAAAACCAAACTTTGAAAATGATTTACTCTAGGAGATTTTTGGTTTATGTAGTATAATGTCATAAATTTGTATGTGTTCTTTGGTCTATCAACAGTACCTCGCCACCTCGGCAAAGCGAAATGTGGGCAAACTTTATGCCCTATGATAGGATAGTAAGTTCCTAAACAAGTATAAGTCTGCTATAAGTACAAATATGTATATGATTTTGTTATATGAAAAAGTACAGTTAAATGTTTATAAGAGATTATTTGATAATGAATATCTCATAAGTATACATGATATCTATAGTTATTCATGTATATGAGATATAAAGATATATAAGAAAACATAATAAAATTGATTGTCCGCCTATGACCGGGTAGTTAGATAGATAGGCATGCCTATAAAGATACGATTCTTTGCGGCATACGGTTCCACGGATATCGAGGCCCCCACATTTGGGTCGATGACATAAACCTGTTTGGATCATTATAAGCGGCCCTAGGTATAGGTCATACAAGTAAATTCTTGTCTCGTACAGTGATAGTACCTTTAGGTACATACAGTTCTTTCCCGTATCCACTCCTAAGGTTTATGCAGGCATGAAACATAAAAGAAAATGACAAATATACATATATGAAATGTATATAATATATGACATGATATGAGAAGCATAGCACTGCTATGTGATGATAGTATATAGTTACAAGAACAAGAAGTAAAGTGTAAGATGATACGAAAAGTATATGAAATATAGTAAGCAATGAAATATGATAAGACGAATAAGTATGATATATGGAGAAGTATATCTATAAATGATGTGTTCAAAACATGAATAAGCATGTGTATATGTTAATGAATGTTAAAGTTATATGTAGTTGTTTAAAGTGTGATGACCCGTATCAGAGGTCGTCCATATGTATTAATTCTCACTAAGCTATAAGTTTAGCACGGGTGTTTCATCCGTGTAGGTACAAGAAAAGCATAAATGAGAAGTTCGGACACTCCACATCAGCAACCAAGGCCAACACATCACTAGGTGCCCATTGGAATACCTTTTGGTCTAATATACATGTATTTTTGTTGCTTTTGTAAACCATGTAAATATTGTACACGTTGAACACTTTAATATATGGAGCTTGTATATATATTTTGTAATCCGCTGCTATAGAATATAATACAATTTAAATGTTTAACATTATATGAATGAACAAGCATAAAGTTGATAAGTTTACTGTAAGCGAGCATCCGGTCCGGTTCGGACCCTTGATCAGTTGGGCCAAGGAAGGGAGTGTCACATGAATATCTTCATTTGATGCATGATCTGTACAACCTATCCTCGACTCGATGTTAACCATTAGCAACGGTAACTTTGATTTGTTATCATGGCAGCGATTAAAGTTCCTAATTAAGACGGCGGCGATCCATGGCCCATCATTTTCGGTAATTTCTGAATTTATGATCTACTCTTATCTCCTCCTGTGATAATTTCTTTGTTCAACATGGGCTTCTCCGACCATCTCGTAGACTCCCTTCATCATCTCCTCCCCGTTTATGTGTCTTTCTTGGGGATAATATTTTTTACGTGGCTATACTTCTGTGAAAGCAAATGAGATGGACCCCCTCATATTCTATTCTTTGGGTTCTTATAAAATGAGGGTGAATTTTGACATCAAAGGTTTAGTTAGGTCTACTTCCACACATAGTCTTGCAAAATGTCCTCACAGGCATGTGCTTGTTGTCTTTATCAATCTGCTGAATTCCACTATCTTGGATGACTACATCAAGATCCCATGATCATAATACTCAATCGACGAGCATGTGATTCTTATCCAAAAAAAAAAATTGAGGATTCTCATGTTCAGTATCAAATTTTGGCTTCCATGGCTTCAAGATGAGGTAGTGGTTGAAGATCAGCCATGGTCCCTTATATTTCGAAAACTCGTAATCTTTAGTAGAGGATAATTGGACTGTAACAAAGCCATTATTCATGGCCACTAGGTTTAAAGTCGCCTTAGGTTTCCAGAGCTCTGATATCTTTGCTTGCAGGGTTTTACACCCTATACTTCTTCCGAGGAGCTTTATTATTAGCGAAAATTTCCATGGTCTCCTTAGTCTTCTTTTCTCTTCCTTTGATACCCATATGGTGGGGCATAAGGGATCAGCGCCTCGTTTTCCTCTTCCTCTTCGTCTAATATCCATTCCTCATTCACCTCATCATTTGTTCGTGATGTTCTTCCCACTAGCTTATCCTTGAAGGATAACTAGGGTCTTTTCTCCTCACCTCCCATTTCAACATCCTGTTGATGTGTTTCACTACATCTGCCTTAGATCAAACTCTCTTATTGCTATGTTGAAGTAGATCATCTTCTTCTTCTTTTAATCGTGCATGGGAAAAATCTTAGGTTCCTTCGCTCCCCTCTATTCATTCTTTGGTATTATTTTATTTTATTTAAGAAAGCTCAAAACACACAAACATTCAAATTATCTTTTAAGCGATGTTTAGTTGTAAAAAATTTAAGTCAAGTATAAGAGAAAGTATATATATTGTGAGTATTTAGTTTAGGTTAGCAATTCAAGACAAAATTCCCTTAGTTTTCCCTAGCCTTGGGTGTTCAAATCTCTCATGGACTGTTTTCCTTGAAGCTCAAGAATTGAAGAATTGCTAAGGGACAAAAATGAATATTGTGTTGATGATCCTCTTCAACCCAATTTTCTTTTAAAATTGTTTTTGGTATGCTATCTTCTTAAATTGAATAGAGGGATTGTTTTCAAAAGAAACATGTTTTTGCTTACCCAGATTTTTGGATCGATCCAACTTACCAAGATTTTGAAATCATTTCTCAACCCTTAGATCTAGGGCTTCACCCCTATAAATAGGATCTATCCTTTTTCTTTTAGGGTAGAGATAGAGACACACCACTAGCCACCTTCTCTGAATTTTCAAGATCTTTTCCTTAGAAGGGTGTTTGTTTTGAAAGAAAAATCTTTCTCTCACTAGAGCTTTCAAGAAAATATTTTGTTCTTGTTTTTGAAAATATTTTTCCTCTTTTAAGTTAGAGAGAAAAACACCATAGCCACCATCCTTGCTCCTCCAAGCTTCTTTTATCAAAATGGGTGTTTGTTTTTTATGAAATCTCTTTCTCTCTCTTGTGCTTTCAAGAAAATCATTTGTTCTTGTTTTTCAAAATGGAGTTGAGATCATCCTATTCCTCTACTCTCAAAAGAAACTAAGTTTTATGGAAGAAGCTTGTGTTTTCTTCTTGATGGATCTTGAGAGGAAGGCGAATCGGGCTTAGGAAGGACTCGAATTTCCGAGAGATAATGGTGAGGAGTTGAGGTGAGAAGGTTCCATGAAGTAGTCCATAAGGGATTTTAGGCTTCAAGCTAGGTAAATCCTTGTACACCCAACTCATATGCATCATAGAGGAAATTTTGATCGATCGTAGTCCCGTGGTTTTTTACCTCCTATGAGGTTTTCCACAATAAATCTAGTGTCTCCATATTGTCTCTACTTCTCCTTTTTAATTTTCAATATATAAATTCAATTTTGTGATGTGAAATGGGTGTTGAGCATTTGATTATTGAATGATAGGTTAAGTGTTTGAATTATATTTCTTGTGACTTGCATTTATAAACTGTTTAGGGAGTATTGTTGCATCCTTACATTTGATATAATCTAGAAGAAATTGATTTCAAGTTGTAGAGAGGAAACTCCTTGAGAAATTTTTGTTATCTTTGGTTGTTGAATGTTTTTTTTCAAAAGTTTGTCAAAAAACCTAAACTTCACCCCCTCTAGTGTATTCATAAGTAGAGATTCAACCTACGATTGGTATCGAAGCGAGTTCTTAAAGCAAAATCATTTTCGATCCTTGAATCTCAATTATGGAACATCATCAAGAGGGTGCTTCAATAAGGAGACCTCCTTTCTTAACTAGTGATAATTACCTCATTGGAAAGTGAAAATGGATTATTTCCTCAAAATGCAAAGTGGAAAAATATGGAATGCTATTGAGTTTGGTTGGAATCCAACTAAGGTGTTGGATAGAGAAGGTAGACCAACAAGTGTGGTTAAGGCTAAAGTAGAATGGGACAAACATGAGAATGAGGCTAGTGAAAACAATGGCAGAGCTATGTACTCAATCTTCAATGCCATTAGTGTAGGATGAGATTCCATATGGTTACTACTTATTACATCGTGAGAGCTTGGGACATTCTCCAAGTGATCCATGAAGGAACCAATGCAGTGAAAGTGTCTAAACTTCATATGTTAACCTCTAAGTTTGAGTCAATTACGATGGAAGAACATGAGACTTTTGGAGAGTTTTATGCAAGATTGATGGACATTTTGAATTCTAGTTTTAATCTAGGTGAGTCTATCCTTAACTCAAAAGTCATAGGAAAAATTCTAATATCTCTTCCAAAGAGATTAAAACAAAAGGCATAGCCATTGAAGAGTCCAAGGATATGGATACCTTGAAATTAGATGATCTTGTAGGTTCCCTGCAAGCTTTTGAAATGACTCTTATTTCACTTAGGATATCAAAAAGTGATGATGCCACTGAATGTCCCTCAATGTAAAAGGGAAAGAAAACCTTACAAGTTGCATAGAGCGACATTGAATCATATCATTCAAGTGAAAAATAGGTAAATGAGGAGTGCATTAATTTTATAGCCTTTATGGCTAGTGTCATTGAGGATTCCCTCAAAAAGGAAACTCCAAGTGAGTCTAGTGAGTCAAGTGACTCCAAAGATGATGGAATGAGTTTTGACTCGGCATATGAGACTTTGTACAATGAGTGCTTAAGTCTCAAGAAGGAACAAGTTGTGTGAAAGCTTCTAAAAGAAGCCTAATCAATGAAGTCAAGACTCTAAAGGATGAAAATAAGTCAATGCTAGGTAAAATTGCTTTCCTAGAAAAAGAACACTTTGAGATGAAGAAAAAATGTGATGAATTGAAGAGTGAAAATCAAGTGTTAAAGGAAGAATTGAGTTTTAGGAAAGAAGAGTCACATCCTAGCTCTAAAAGATTGAATGAGTTGATCAACTCCAGGAGAAAATTTGTTGATAAATGAAGCTTAGGTTTCATAGATGAGTACACCACTCCTAGTAGTGGTAAAACTACCTTTGTTAAGCCTTGTGAAGATTTGTCTCCTAAGAAAATTGAGTCTAAGCTGAAATTTCAATGCACTCATTGCACCAAAATGGGACACACGGCTTGATAGATGTTATGTGAGAATGATTGAAATTTTTCAAAGAAAGCTAAGCTACTTGATGAATGAATCAATGACCTTAGGAAATAGGTTCATGCAAGGGAGAAAGAACATGGTCAAGAGGGTTACAAATATCCCTCCTCAAAATGGTGTCTCCTTAATGGAGAAACCAAATTCACAAGAGTCAAGAAAATATAGGTGAAAAAAATTATCAAAGGTGTCTTGTTACACATAAAGAACTTAGAGCTAGTGAATCACATTCTTAGTACTTTGATAGTGGTGGTTCACATCACATGACAGGAAACAAATCATTCTTCACTAGTTTCACGGAATTTGAAAGAGGAAATGTGATTTTTGGTAATAGTAATGTTGCTTGTGTGAAGGGGAAGGGAACAATTTGTGCTCCCGGATTCCCGAGCCTTGAAGAGGTTTTGTATGTGGAAGGGTTGAAAGCAAATTTGATTAGCATAAGTCAAATATGTGAAAAAAATCTCAATGTTCATTTTTCACAAAATGTGTGCAAAGTGTTTGACTTGAATGGAAAGTGTGTTATGATTAGATTGAGAACTTTAGAAAATTTTCATGTTGTTTGTCAAGATTCTCTTCCTTCTTCTAATTTGTCGCTTATGAATCAGGTTCAGAATGCACAAAAATTTATAATATTGACCTTATTCCACCTTAACGAGTAGCCAAGGCTACTTGTAGGTATAATGGCTTCAGTGTCGTCCTCTAGGGTGGATCTTCTACTAAGTGTCAGTAATCGCCTTCTTACTTATGGTTTTCTTGTAAAGTTTGGATTTTTATAGAAAATGTTTGATTTTGTGGGAAAAGGCGATTGCTTTTGATTGAAAAATATATAAAAAATAATCTCGAGGCTTGGTTTCACTACGCCAACACACATGATGGTTCCAAGGGGTACTCGAGGTAGTACTCTTTATAGATTTATTATTAGGCTTTAACTATAGGGTAGGAGAGAGATATGATACATGAATGGTGTCGCAGAGGTTTTCACCCTGATTTTTACACAATCCGGACAAGAGACAATCTTGGTTGAGAATACTGGATGAAGGATTCTTCGATCGACAATCCAATAGCAGCTGTTGGACTTGCCAAGTATTAAGAAGGGTGGTGCCCGCCTTGGTGAAAAACTCCTTCATTAGACTCGTCAGTGGTCGTCTAGCGAGTTAACGTGTCAACCACAATCCCCTAAAGGCCACTGAGACTTTGCTTTCCACTTCTGCTTGACGCACATGTTGGTTTCATTCCCTCCTTCTTTGGAATTCAACATGTACCCCTTTTTGAATTATATCATGGTGAGACTGGGGTTCACCTACCCCAGATCTAAACTACTCTCCTCCGCCTTGCGAGATTACGGCCATAGTGATGAAAACTAACCCTAAATTCATATAGAAAAATAAAGAAAAGAAGAGATAAAAAGAAAACTAAATTTTATTGAATAATATTACTCAAATCTCCTACATCTTGTTTTTTATCAATCGTCCTATATTTATAGGATATTTTGACACTCTAAAGGGATTATTTTGGTAAGCACAATCGTATCACAATCAAATTGGTACATTCAGAGTCGTGTGGGATTGAAAAAGGAAAGAAATCGTGCATAAAATATCAATCTACATCATTTTTGCACCCTTTTCGCACCCTTAGGCTAAGGGTGCGAAATCTCCAAATCATGTTTCTACGTCCTGCGAGGATGCGAAAAGGAAGTGAGATCTGATGCATTGGGGTGCGAAATCTTCATAACATGTTAAGCTTTGTTCGGTAGGAGGGTGTAGAGTGAGATCCGCCAGCTATGAGTACGAACTCTCCCACATTTATGTTCGCTCCCCTTCCCTCACAGTTGTTGAAATTAAGATTTGTGTTGAGGTCGAACTCTCGATATTTTGTGATTAAACCTCATCTCTCATCCAATCATGCTTTCGAAGGTCTCGATCTTCATCAAATGTCATCTCGGAGCTTCAAAGCTTGACTTGAAATCCTAAGATGCCTCAATTGGTCCTCATGCAATCCAAGAGTCGTGAATGTACCTAAAAATGTCTATAAATACACCAAAACTCAAGAAAAAACATTAGTTTGAGGATTAGGACATTACAACTTGCAAAGGGTAATTATGGATAATTAGCATCAAAAATGTTTTGAAAACATTGTTTTTAGATAAGAAAAATGTCGACTTTTGAGACGTTATCATCTTCCTCTTCACATGTTTGTAGTAATTCAAAGATGTGTCTGATGGTTCATCTGTGTGGTTGTTGATGATCAAGGGTCAAATTCTTGAGTGAATGAAGATGCTAAATATTTAATGTCACAAGATCCTTTTCAAATTGACTTAAAATCCGAAGCTAAAAAAGTTTGTGAGAAGAAAGGAATGAAGAATTAAACCGCAGAGATTGTTGATAGGGAAGAATTGAACAGCCAGAAAAATAAGTCAAGAGTGCCTAATAATCATCCTTAGTAATGAAATTAGAGAGTTTGAGAAATCATATTACTTGATAGAGACAATCTAAGCTACAAGAGATAGGTTGTGTGCTACATCTCTCAAATTGAATCTAGAGCATTGAATCATGAATGATCACATAGATATTAGACAACATTTATGAGACATCAATTTTTCCATTTTTTTCTATTTTTGTGTCTCAACTTTATTTTTGTTCAATTAAGTATCTAAACCTTTTTTTTCTATTTTGGTATTTCAACTTTATTTTGCTCAATCAAGTATCTAAAAGTTTTTATTTTTCTATTTTTGTGTCTCGACTTTGTTTTGTTAAGCCACGTCATGCTCGACTCATGTGATAGAGCACTCACTGTTTCAAACAGGCATAGGGAGGGGGTCCTAAGTTCAAGATAGTTTACTATCTTGAAATCACTTGTTCAATCAGTTTACTATCTTATGCACATCCGTATCCTTAATCCTCAATTGATGATACCCATATCGTAAGTCAATCTTCGCAAAGACACTTGCACCTTTGAATTGGTCGAACAAGTCATCAATCCTGGGTAATGGATACTTGTTCTTCACTGTCATCTTGTTCAGTTGCCTATAATCAAACACCGCAATGTGAGCTATGCCATCTTTCTTCTTGACAAGAGTATGGAGGCTCCATGGTGATACCTCGGACGAATAAATCCTTTCTCTAACAATTCTCTTGCAAGCTGACTTCAATTCTTTTAACTCCTTTAGAGTCATTCTATACGGTGTAATGAATGTAGAATTGGCTGAACTCAACCCTTTTTGTATCTATCATACACAGTAGGCACCTAGAGCCATTGTTCCTAGCGGTAGTGGCGGATATATCACATTAGAGAGGTGGATTAGGCCTCATGATAAGTCACTTCCTCTCCACTCGGTGTTGCCAGAGTCCACTCTCTTCCATTCTGATCAACTACCGCGGTATGGGACAACGATCCATCTAATATCACATCAAACTCTCTAAATGACAACTCGATCAAATCTCCAGGAAATTCATACTCTTGTATTCTAATGGGGTAATCTCTATAAACTCTATTCACAGCGACCTTTATTGGGGCTGAAATTTCCCATGCTTACTGTCCTTAAATGAGAATCACTCGAGTCACGTCATCTTTTATATGAAAATGCAATGCATGTCATAACAATTTCAAAATCATTTACAAAAATTTCAAAATCATTTTGTAGAACTGCCTAAACCTAGGCTCTTATACCACTTAATTGTAGCGCTCTTTTACCTTTTAAAGACCTATTCATTTAAACACATTTCATATACCCATTTCTAATATGAATAATTAATATACATTAAAACATAATTATTTATGGTATATGATATCAAGACTAATCACATTCTACGACATAAAGAATATATATATATATATTCCTTAATTCAAATAGTCCATGCTTTTCTTGAATAGCATTTATACAAATTGGCATTCCATGCCTTTTGAATCACATTTACAAAATGATATTCTTAGAGTTCACCTCTCTTTAAACACATTCCATAAATATCCAAAAACAAAATGAGTCAAAAATATATTCTTCTCATGAAGACTTTTATGTTGAATTCAATGAAAAATAGTTACAAAATATCATAGATGGAATGATATGCATGGAAACGGAGCATTTACTTATACTCGCGTTGTTTGGTGACTCGGCGCGAGTGATCTTTGTCCACCTTTCTTTCTACTTAGTACTGGGCGTTGATAAAACATGAGCTAAGCATTTCATGCTTAGTGGTTTCTATACAATTCTCTCTTCATTTTCGGTTCATCCAAATCCATACAATGTTTATAAAGCAATGCTTTTGTCCCATTTTTTGATGACGATGCAGTACAATACATATATATATTCATTCATTTACATTCAATTTACAATTCATTGGTCATTTAAGTTATGCAATTTCATATGCTAAATCATTCAAATCACAAATCATGCCTTTTCCGATCTCATTTATCATTTTGCCTTGCTCCGAATTTAACACATGCTTTTGATTGCGAGGATAACGAATCAAACCTGATCCTAAGTCATAGGTCGGTATATATATAAAAAGAAATATGTACTCAATTGGTGTACCTCACAAATCTTATCCACATTAGGCTTCTGAATCGGTATGCCACAATAGTACGTTTGTTCGACTCTTATTGGTATGCAATTTATCATAACTTAATTCTAGCAGTTAACATTCTTTTAGAGCATTAAATCATTCAATACAATTTACAATAGTATATATATATACATTTGTATGCAAATAGAACATTTTCACATTCATACGGTGTTTTGTAGAATTTGTTTCACAAGCAATTATCTCAAATCAAATTCGAGCACAAATCAATATGTAATTTCTTGTCAATCATTTCCAAAATTCAAATCATTTAGTAATTATTCAAAGTATTTTAAAAAAATAGAGAGAGAGTTTGAGAACAAACAAAATCGTCACTTTGATTCCAATCTTAGAATCTATAGACTTCAATGTAGGTTTTCCTCATAAGTATTTTATTAAATACAATGACAATCACATATTAGTCGGTTATTACAGGAGTTTTAGTTAGGGTTGATGTCTACACCAATACTCCTTCACTTGAAAAAATTTTGAGGACACATGAGACATATTTTATGTTCTTCCTTCAAGAGAATTATATCTCTGAGTCTATTTTTAGTAGAGATTGGAATCATCTCATTTGGGATCTGCTGAGCTGAGTTACGGCATTTTAATGCCAAGCCCAGTCGATATCTTCAGCTCACTCGATTTACCCTCTTCATTATTATCAATTTCAGGGGTCTTAACCATAAATTGGTAATGGTTCCTTCTACTCATTTGAAGCTATGGTTGAGTTTCTTCTCCAAGTTGAATCATCCAATTTGGATCACTAAAACTCAAGTTATTGCATTTTACATCTCAAAGCTACTCCAATTTACCAAAGCGAATGGGAAACCCATTCTTACACACTTAAGCTCACTGTGATTCTGGGCACTTTGGGGTAACAATTGCACATACCTCCTTCAAGTAAATTATTCCCCTAGAGTATATTTTATCCATATTTTGAAGCACTCAATTTGGATGAGTGAAACTCAACTTATGGCCCAAACACCATAACAACACCCCAACAGGCATACCGTAGAGCTACGAACTCACCTTTAGAAAGCGTATTAAGGGCCTTAAAGCTACAATTGCTCCTAGTTTCTCTATACATTTGTAGCCTATCTCTTATGGATTTCTTTATAAATTAGAAATCACTTCATTTGGATGAATTATAACTTAACCTATATTAGAAACAAAACGGGGTTTTAATTTTTGTGGCCCATTTCCTTGCATTGACATTCTCCTTTACAACCACATTCCTCGAACAATCCAAACCCAATCAAAACAATGCAAAACAACCTCAAATTGATTATACCACATTTGGGGTTTTATTAAACCCAAACACAAGTAGAAAGGGGGTTAGGGTTTGGTTTTTCATACCTTAAATCTTGATTCTCTTTCCTTTAAATGCTTCCTCCATTCTTGATCGACTTGTTCGCGATTATGGAGAAGAAATCACAAATCCCTCTCCCTTTTTCCCAACCAGATGTGCCCTAACCTTTTTGCTAATGTAAGAAATGGCATTTTACAAGACCAATTTGGTCTTAAGTCTTAATTCTTCATAAGGCCTTGTTTGGCCTTCTCATTAAATCCACTTTTCTCATTTTTGTCATTTTAACACTTCATTTCACTTTCATTTCATTTCATTTCACTTCATTTACATTTGTAATTACATTTCTTCATTTATGACCCTTGAGTCCCCATTTGACATTTTACCAAATTTATTTGGCTTCTTTATAAATTTTAGGTTGTATATTTTTTTCGTTCTTAGGATTTAAATTAGGAAAATTTTAAATTCTTTATTTTATCTACTAAACGTATTACGAAAATGTTAGAGTATTTTGGCGTTCTGAGGGTATACAAGTTTGCATTTCTCATAGGATTTGAATAATTTTTTTATGCGAAATATTTTTTTTTCTATGTTGTATGCTATTTTATCAACTTAAATTCATAATGTATACGTATTCGTGGATGTCATACTTAGCTTGTACATAATAAATAATCTAGTACTTGTTTATACTATAAACTTCCTCTATTTTAAAATATGGAAAATATAGTTGATATAATTTTTTCTCTTATTTTTAAGGAAAAAATAGAGATTTTTGGTAGTGCATAAGGAGATTACACTACAAAATCTTCCCTCGATGATCAAAGAAGATTCGAGAAAGAAAAATCCGAGGCCACAGAGAAGAAGGTTTGAAGAACAAGGGAATCTGAGGATTCGAATAGCGGTGGGGTGCTTCACAAAAACAACTGGAGCTTCGGTAGAAATGGGCCAATCGAGAAAAGCACATTTCACATTGATAAAATTAGAGTACATTTGGCCCTTCTTACAGTATTTAGCCAATTAAAAGAATACGATATCTTTAAAATGTTGCTTGAAGATATTTACCCTTGATGGAGTGGGTAAATTATAATAAATATAATTTATTATTTGGAATAAGAACGATTATTGAATAACGCGTTTGGCTTGATTTTTGAACATGTATTCTTGGCCCCTCTTCTCCTATCAATAAGAGATATATTTAAGAAACCCTTCATGTATCATAGTTTAGAGCACTCTTCCATGATCGAAAACAATTAAGTGTATCAAAAAGTTTGATAAGGAGAAGAAGAGATCAAGTTTAAGATCATAAAGTGAAGGAAATCTCATGGATGTGTGTTCTTGAGCGGTATATAATCTATTTTTTATTATTATTATTATTTTATTATAATATATGAGTTTAGATTGATGATGCGGAATATTGTGTATTAATTTAAAGTATTAAATCTCCGACAAATGGTATCAGCTAGATTGAATTTAAATATTGAATATTGTTTTTATAAAGATTAAATTTTGAGATTATCTTGATTAATTCGTCTCACTAAAATAAATAAATAAAAATTAATTAAAACAAAATAAAGATTAACCTCAGCGTAGAAGGAAGATTTTTATTTTTTTCCTTTGCTTGTTGTTTGGATCAATATCGGTGAGGGCGTTAGTTTGGCGTCGATTAGGTCGTAGTTTTTCGAGGCACCATTATTTGGCCCAGTTTCGAGGCGCAGGACACGGATTAAGCTTCAATAAAAGGAAAATATAGAATCACAACCTTTGGTTAGTAGGTGTCATTATCACTTATTTGAATATGAAACTGAATTCTCTTTTAAGATGTCCATGTATCTGTGATTTGAACCTTTGTGAAATTATTATTATATCGATGAATCTTTTGGAATTTCTTTGATTTTATTATGATTGATTATTGAATCAGATGATTATTAAATATACTATTTCCTTGATTTTTAACTCAAATAAAAGAATTAATTTCATCTTGTGAAATTTTATCCAAATGACAATTTATAAATGTAAGGTTAACTAATTTAGATAGTTGCCAAAGTAACATAAATTAGTGAGCCTTGTATTTATTGAATTGCATAAAAGGAATAAAGGGAGACTTATAAAATTCTTAATAATTCTCTTTATAATTAGGAGAATGAGACTAACCCCGAAAAGGAATGATTTACACTAATTATTAATTAATGGTTTATTTGTGTTGCTTAGAAGGTAAAATGGATACTGAAGGTAACATATAAAATGACACAAATAATAAAGTGTTTTAAGCTCCCACTCCCAGTGAACCTTGGATATGTTAAAATTTACCCAAAGGAGAATTTTAATGATATCAATAGTTCATTGCTATTTATTTTATACTTGAGGCCTTATTGTGAGCATTGTTCTATTTTGTACAGTTCCCACTTCATTACACTCTCTTGCATCTGGAATGGCTATTTTTGATGGGGTGAGGAACTTACGAATTGTAGCAGAAAGGTTCAATTCTCATTGGCGTGTGGATCTTGACACGGCTAATAGCGAGATGAAACCTCCACGGAAGGCTACGGATGGCGATTACTCGGGCAAGTGGAACAATCAAAAGCATGGCGAGATCCAGCAGGACTCGTCCCGATGTTTATGAGAATGACTATTGCCCGATAATATCAAGACCTCTCTCCCTCGAAGCCGATTTTGCCTGAAATTTTGAAATGCGAGGCGCTTCATGTGATGAGTCAGCACGGGCACATTGATGGATTGACCACCATGAAATATGATAATTCGGGGAAAGGTGGTCAATGACATATTTTAAACATATTTGAAAATTTCATGAGAAGCTTAAGGCACAGAGGCATAGGTATGGATGAGTCCTTCTTGAGTACAGTTGTCCTTAACTCACTTGAATCACGAGTTTGCTCCATTGAAATCATTTATAATACTAAGTGATGATGGAACTTAAATGAAGCTCACCGATCGTAGCAAGAGGAAGTGAGATTAAGGCTGAGAAGGACATAATCTTGCTCTTCAAACGTAACTCCTTGGAGTCCACCAGAAAAGGAAAATTCAAAAGGAAGAACTCCACCCAAGAAGTGGACTAGGGAAGGTAGCCGAGTCATGATGGAAAATTCACGCGGTAAGTTGCTACTTTTGTGGCAAGAAAGGGCATGTGAAGAAGGGTGTATGTATGAGGCTTGGTTGAAAAGAGAAGTATAAATCTTTCTTTTGTATGTTATGAATCCAATCTTCTTTGAGAGGATTCCTTCAAATACTTGGTGGATTATTTGAAGTTCCTTCAAATACTTGGTGGATTGATTATGGAGCCTGACTCATGGCAGACTAATTTAATGCGAGGATTCCTTACAACAGAAACGAAGGGAAATTAAGAAAAGTTCCTCTGTATGGGAAGCGTCTCAAGGTTGGAGTGATAGATGTGAGATACCTATAAACACCCTATTAGAGACGGGTCATCGGATGGATCTTTTAAACACTTTATGTACCTTATATCTCTAGGAATTTAGTTTCCTTGTGTCAATTAGATGCTGTGGATATTATTTTTATTCGATTCACAGACCAAATTAAGTTTGATATTAAATTACATTCTGATTGGTTCATAAATATTTTATGTGATGGTTTATATAAAATTTCCTTGAATCATGAATTTGCACAAGCCCAGTAACCACTGCATTGAATGTTGGTTCAAAACGGTAAAAGCAGGTAAGAAAATTCTTGTCTTGTGCGTAGGGTACATCTCTCTGAGAAAGAATTGAAATTAGGGAAGGAAGGAATTTTTACAAAAATCTTGAAGCTTCACTGATTTTCATGCTATCGTGGATTGCATAAAGGGAAAGAAAACAACCTTCAAGAAAGGTGCCTGAGTAATGACTCATAGATAATTCATACGGATATTTGTGGACACTCTAATTTCATGCTTTGGGAGAGAAATATTTTTTATCACCTTATAGATGATCTATCTCGTTATGGTTATGTTTATCTAATGCATGAAAAGTCTCGGGTCATTGACATCTTGAGATGTTCATACTTGAGTCGAGACAATTAGATAAAAAGATTAAAATTGTGAGATCAAATCGAGGGGCGGTGAATATTATGGCGGATATGATGAATCGAGGACAAAATCACGGTCCTTTGCGGAATTCCTTGAAAACATGGCATTTATTTCGATTACCTGATGCAGTACACCACGTTGAGAATGGTGTTCTTTGAAAGCGTGTCGCACATTAATGGAAATGGTTCAGGAGTATGATGAGTTTACTCTTACGTACCTATTTCATTATGGGGTGAAGCCTTAAAAGCACATGATGTATATCTTGAAACGAGTTCTAGTAAAGGCGGTTCGAAAAACTCCTTTCGAGTTATGGAATTTGGTAGGAAGCCTAGTGAGACATAACCACATATAGGGTTGTCCGAGCGGAGAGCGAAATCTATAACCCACATGAGAAAAACGGATTCCCGAGAGCGATGTCTCTGGATATTTCATTGGCTATCGGATAAATCGAAAGAATTACATATTTTGTATCCTTACACAGAGTGTGAGAATAGTTGAAATCGGTAATGCAGTTCTTAGAGAATGGAAATTAGTGGGAGTAATGAACCGAAAGGTAGATGTTAAGGAGATAAGAGTGGATATCCCACCACTTTTTACCTCGAAATTATTGTCCCTCAGCACATTCAACAAGTTGAGAAAATGAGCAACATAATAGAGATGGTTCATTACCACACCCAGAAAATATTGCCATTGAAAAATGTTGTAGAGCCACCATAGCAAGGCACCTTTGAGGAGATCTCAAAGAGAGAAAGGAGACACAACCATTCTGAGATGATTATGGTGTATTCCACAGGGAATCGATTTGATATTGGGATAAGGAAGGATCGGGTTTTTCGTTTTCCTGAAATAGTGGAAAGTGATGATTCCTGAAATAAATGAATGGAAGAAGTATGAATGAAGAGTTTGAAATCTATGGCTATAAATGATTATGCAGGATCTTTCAGCCAGATTGCCTAATAGTTGCTGGCTTGATGGTATCAAATGGGTCTTTAAGGCCAATGTGACCAAAGGCAATATCGAGCGATTTAAGGCGGACTTGTGGCGAATGTTTTCGAAAGGTATGGAGATTACGAAGACCTCTTCTCCCGATTTCAAGAAAGATTAGCCCAGAATCATGCATGTACTTATGGCTCATTTTGATTTAGAGTTACATCAAATGGATATAAGCGCATTCTTAAATGGGAATTTGGATGAAGATATCTACATGGAACAACTTGAAGGGTTCGCGAAGAAAGGAAATGAACACTAGTTTGCAAATTAAAGTCATTTACGGTCTTAATAGCTTCAGGACAATGGTATATTAAGTTTCAATAATGCCATTATATTTAGTTGAGAACATTGTTGATCGGTGTATATATCGAAAGTTAGTGGGAACCAAGTTTATATTTACGTCTTTGTGGTGACTGTTTGCTTGCTGGCGGTGATCTTGGTTTATTAGAGTGAAACCAGGAATATATCTACAAAAACTTTCATATGGTTGATATGGGTGAGGCAAGAGCTATGTTATTGGCATCGAGATGCTTTAAGGATCGATCTCGAGTCTTGAGTTTTATCTCGAAAGGATATATTGATCGAGTTTTAGAGATTTAATATGCGATCATGTTCATCTAGTATTGCACCTATAGTGAAGAAGCTGAAAAGGAAGAGAAAAAAGAAGAAAACGAAGCTTCAAGAAAGACATTTGATGTGATAAAATACGTGCCAGGAATGACATAGAAGGGAACGAATAGAAAATTCGCTATCTCACGTCGGTATGGGAGTTTGATGTACGCTCCCAGAGCATGTATACAAGGCCAGGATATCGAAACTGCTTTGTAGGCATATTAGGAAGATACCGAAGTGATCGGGGATTGAACTCTTTGGGAAAACTGCAAAGAAGGTTATGAGGTACTTACAAAGGAATGAAGGATTATATGCTCACATATAAAGATCTGAACAATTAGAGGTTGTCGATTTACTCGGATTCGATTATGGTTGTAACACCGAGTCAGGAGGGTGTACGGTATGTGTAGTAAGTGCTGAGAACTGTAATTATTTTAGTGCCATATTAGAATTTTTTGAAAGGAATTGGTTTAAGAATTTGAAATTATAAAATTTTCAAAGAATTGTGGCACTTTTGCAGATAAGGAAGGTGGAGAAGTAGTACCAAATTAATGGAACAAATAGTAAAATAATAATAATAAATTGCCAAAATAGTTGAGAAAGTCTGAAAATTCTCTAGATCTCGGATAACGAAGCAATTTATCGATTAAGGGTGATCTCGCAAATCTAGTAACCAGGAAAGTTTCGTTAAATTAAAAGTAATTGAATATTTGCAATTTCCTGACAATGACGGAGTTTAAGTGAAGCACAGCAGGATTTAGAAAAATCTGAAAAATGGCAAATATTTGTAAAGAATATTCAATTATGGAGCAAATAAAATTTTTCGGGATAGAAATGGACTCGAAATGGGGTAAGAAACATTATTCGGAACATAGCATAGAATAATAATTAAAGAAAAAGATTTAAAAAAAACTAAAATCAAAAAACAATAAAAGCAATGGTAAAGTGGATCGGGCAGATGCTCTGGAGAGAGAGACGTAGAGGCTTATTTTTAGTTTTTTTATTCTTTGCTTCTTCGCATTCACTGTAACTTAACTGAAACGCTCAGCTCGAGTGTGTATAAGCAAAAAGTTGATCACGCTTAGCTACGCGATAGGTACCGGGATCTTAGCCTTGTCAAACGCGTTAAAATATAGGAAATTTTCCCATTATTTTCTCGGTGTTCTGCGCCGCCATGTATTTGTTTGAATTTTTAAAGGCCATAAAAGTTAAACTTCTCGCCCCAAATGACCAGCTAGGGGAGAATTCGGGACCTGTGTTCTGAGACAATGTGGCTGAATTTCTAGATCGTTCGACAAGTTTGGGTTGAAATTCTCAGAGTATAGTCTTGGACAAGCTCCGATTTAATTTTCTTAACAGCCAAGAGATTTTTTACTGAAAAGTCCCTTAAGTCAAAAGTTGTGAATAAAATAGATAGTTTCTTTATAGGGCATTTAATGTATGGACATTTTGGTCAATTTCACATCATATTATCGACATGTCCATATCAATAGGACCAGCACCTAAAGTTCATTAGAATCGGTTCGTCGATATAGTTAATACTTTGAAAGCCCCATTGTGATATGTTTTGATGTTTAAAACGCAGAACTGAGGGCCATTTTCGTAATTTGAATGAATGTGTGTAGGCACTACGATATCCGACGAGAATCTAGAGCTGGCATAAGACATTTGGGAAGAATTAATGTATAAAAGGTAGTACTCAAAATCATTTTCTAAAACGAAAGTGTTTAAATTACAATTTTGTAAAGTGCTTTGAAAATATAGATTTATAAAGCATTTTTTTTACCTCCCAATTGTTATACTCAGCAGAAAAGTTTGATTTCAGTATTTAAGAAACAGTTTGGCCTAATTTATAAAACTCCCTAGAGTGTGCTCACGCTCTGCTTTCCGTCGATATTGAGTCAGGCATGGTATGTTGTGGGATATTATGATTATCCAGAGGCACTGCCTGGCCTGCATCAAGCTGGGATCTAGTATACATTTTGGTACGTAGTCCCTCACACATTCGAGGTATAGTTAGCGCGCCGACTTAGTACATAGCGATGAGGTGTTGGTTCCGAGTTCCATCACCTCCAGCATTTTGTCCCGGCGGTTCCATTGTTATGGCAGAGTCCGCACCACCGACCATCTAGCCTGGTGTTCGGTGTCACCACCGATGCCAGTTCGAGAAACTGGTACCCACGCTCAGGGTATTTAAATGGGCCGTCGCGTTGGTACTTGATTTACGCGATAAAGCACTTTCTCGAGCAATCAACACTAAACTCAAGCAACGTAAATAAAGCCGCAACGCTGCCAAATAAATAGTTTTTCGTAACGCTGGCTGAAGATGCAAAAACGCCTTTCAAAGTAGCTATTGGGTAAACAATTTTCAGAATGTGGCAGAATGCAGCTCTTCATAGCAAAATCCCGCTTCTCATAAAACGCTTGCGTATTTCCTCGTACGCATTTTCATATTGGGAGGCCAAACACACCCAAAGATTTAGAACTTATAGACTCACCGAGCCCCGCTGGCCTCACGCTCTCTGCTTGTAAAATAATTTTTTTGTGTGTGCCGAAGCCTAAAAGATCTTCCAAGTAGTCCTAGACGCCAGAAGCCGTGATTATATATAAGATAAGGTGTAATAAAACTAGTAAACTTAAAATGTGACATTTTTGTATATGTAAATATCTTTTGTAAAATATGCATGCATGCTTTGAGAAAAACAAAGTTGGGCGGCAAACTTATATCGATTGATCCTTATCTTATATTTTTGATGAGGACCAGAGGTCCTTTATTGTTGCGTAGCGTTGGATTTTTGGAAAATGGGAGTATATTTTGTTGATACGGTGTGATTTTTATTTCGGGGCTTCTGACCACTCCAGGAGCCATTATGTCACGATTGCTGCTAAATTTAAAGGTGTGATTTTGATGAAAAGTGAAAAATTTTAAAACCCACGTTTTCCAAATACGCTTCGCCAGCTTTACCTACTTATTCTTAAAACTTGTCATCGAGCGAGCTTGGTCGAGGTTATCGTAGCTGCTCTATTTCGTCACTGCACGGGGTCTCTGGTCACGAGGTTGTCTCGATACTTAAAAAGTCACACCTCAAGATTTGTCTTATGTTAGCAACAAGTGCAATTTCGCGGAGAAGAAGTGAAAACAATCAATTATCGCCATCCACGATGGAGGGCCGAAGCTTGTTGCTTGTTTTTGAAGCCTGTCAAGTCACAAGCTTATGGTCAAGGTAATTTTGTCTCGTATTGGCAGGTCATTTAATTCTATCATAAACCTTGAGAATATACAGATAAATGTACTGCGTTAAATGCTTTCTTTCTCTAAGAATGAAAATTTTTCTTAGTGGATCCCAAACACATGATTTAAAAAGTATTTAGTTGTTAATATAGTCCAAAACATGTCAACAAGTGTCACTTGTTATTATGAATCTGTATCTTATAGCTGTCTGATCCATTAACTAAAGGATTACCTCCAAAGGCATATTGTGGAACATGTTGAGATGGCCTTTGAGTAATCCAATATGCAGGATAATGAATGGTGGTTATTTAATTGACAATTATGCATTAAAATCTTCACAGTTTCCTGCTATTTGCCACCATGGGCAACGTTATTGCTCGATAAACAAGAATCGTCCTGTATTGCCACAAATCCATAAAGATTATTTGGCATTGCGGTCAAGGCAGGTTGTTGATGTGTGGTGCATGGAAGGAAACATAATATTATGGTCATTTGACCGCCGCCATGACTGCAGATTTAGCGATCTTGGAAATTGATCAGATATGGGTATATGATTTTTGGACGCGTATCGCTGTTATGTCAGTCGGACAATGCCACAATGTGAGTTTTTCTCGCATACTACTTTGCACAAACTGTTATATAGGTGTTTTCATAATCGGCTTAGTGGGCCATGGGAGAATGTTAGCTTCCTCACATTAAAATTAAGTGGGGTGCCCACTAACCCAAGATATTTGTAGCCAATTAAAAGAATACCCTAATATCTTTTTAAATCGGTTATGGAAGATATTTACCCTCATGAGGCAAATTATAATAAATATAATTTATTATTTTGGAATAAGAATGGGCTTATTAATAATAAATATAAACACTTATTTTGAAATAAGAACGCTTATTAATAATGGGGCTATAATTGCGAAGTTTTGAATAAGAATGCTATCTCAATAACACGTTTAGAACTGCTAACGTGTGGCCTCGCCCTCTTCTTATCAATAAGAGATATATATAGAAACCCCTTCATGTGCGGTTAAGACACTCTTCCATCAATTACAGAAAACAATTCTATGTATCAAAGTTTGATAAGGAGAAGAAGAGATCTAGGATTTAAGATCTATAAACCGGGTAAATTCTCATGGCTGTGTTCTTCAAACGTATGTAATCTATTTTTATTATTATTATTATTTTATTATCGAGATGAGTTTGAATTCAATGATCCTGAATATTGTGTGTTAATTGGCATAAATCTAAACAAAAGTCATCATTATCATGATGATTGACTACACAAGCCTAAACCAACAAACCCCGGTCGCCATCGTGAATTCGCCGTCGATCTAACACCAATCCACTCTGTATCAAAGCCAGCCAAAGTCAAAGGGTTGGGCAACCGATAGTGCCTAAAATCCGCTTTGCATAGTCTGTGGATCTAAGCCTTAGGGAACGAACCATCAATAAAGCTTAAAAGCCGTCAGATCCTCCGTGTGGCTGGCGTAAGAGCCTCACACATGGGGGACTCACCCATGAGATGACGCCCGACACTTAAGGCGCCAGAAGCCTGGCCGGAAACCAAGCCCGCAAGAGTTTACAGACGGAATAATCGTTGTCCACCGCCAGACACGAGGGAAAGGAAAGCACTCCATCTCCATGATCCGATATCACACGCCGCCGTTATACAGCGATCCTCGCTCGATTATGCGCTCTTTAATTATCCTTAATATTCAAGCAAGACATAAAAAGTGAGATTCCCCACGCACTGTAAAGCATGCGGTCATTGCCTAACAAAGAAAGTCATCATGATCACCCACGATAACACCGAAAATTCCAATCGGCAAGAAAGGTAGTTATCACAAAACCATCATCGGCTCCATTTTCTCTAAGCGAAACTCGACTAGGCATCGTCGGAGAGGCGACCCTCCGCACAATAAACCCTACCTGACCAATTCTTTCTTTGAATACATCGACCGCCCGACGAATGCTCAACGACTTCAAAGAAGTTCGTACCGCTTATAGAAAAACATTATGCCATTGCGGAACGATCGCGTTCCTTTACAAATCAATCGATGTTGGATCAGATGGTATCACTAAACATGAGCAAGAGTCACGCCAACCCCCTTGCAGGCAGCCAGCACCAACATGCAGACGACGCGACAAATTGCATAACCAGAGACGCCGAGTTCTCACGCCAAGCAATGAGATAGAGGCACTCGCTCTCGTCAATCACCGCCTACTGGGCGAGTTACGTGGAATTCACCAAATAGGGCACGCCCACAAGAGGCACAACATGCCCATGATACCCCAATATCTGACACAAAGAGGGACAACGTTGTACCACCCCGCAAGACCCCGAGACATTAACGTAAGAGGAGAAAATAATGACCGGGTCCTACATGCCCCTGAGCGGTCACCCACAAGGAAAGTCAGCAGGGCAGATCCAATGGCGACAACCGACCCCCTCAACCCAAAGGGGCACAATCTGGGAACACAAGTTTCGTAGGCATCCAACAAGAGCTCGGGTCTTCAGAAGCCATAAAAGGAAGAAGAAAGGCAAAAGATTCAGAAAGTGTGAATACACGCAGATTCACGCCAATAAAGGTCAAAATCGGGCCATTACTACAGCTTTTGATCATTTCAACAAAAAAAGGATGACGTAGATGCCTGGCATCGGAAGTTGCTCGGGGGCGTACCACCCACGAGGCTCGTTGTTAGAAAGCAGCAAAGCTAGGACAGCTTGAAGACACCCAAGGCCATCCCCTCCCTCTTCGTAGTCATATTTCTCCCACCTCGTCCTCAGCGGGAACTGGAAAATTGAAGCTCAAACCCAAGAAGACCTTAGAAGCCTTGCCCCAAAAAGCGAGCCACCCGGAGGCCCATAAGGTACATGCCTCATCCCTCATCTCGGCAACCACCCCCTCATTCTGACTAACCAAGGCCTACTACCTCTAGAGATCATCACGGTCTCGTGATTCTTCATTCAGCGCCCACTGAGACTTCCCTACCACCTCAAGACCCGCCAATTTCGTGGTTTTGAGACGCAGTCATCCTACCTACCAGAAGGCTTCTCCTCATCCGCCACAACCCCGATTCACCCGCAGCCACCCTAACCCACCTTTACCCCTCCGCGACCGCACCATCCCTCGACCATCCACAACCCAGAAGAGGCACCCTCAAATTTCATCCCTGAGCCTCTTTCCTGCTCTTCACCACGATTACCAATGAGGTATGCTCAGCTCCGGATCTATGCTTCACAACATCCTCAACAAGTCGCACCAGCCAGCAACTCTCCAAGGTCGTGGAGACAACCTCGCTTATACGCTTCTACCGCCCGGCATTACCCCTCAAAAACAAGCCCTTTTTCAGCCAATGAAAATAGCCATTAAATGAGACAAAGGTAAGGGCCAATCGAAATCAACGATAGGACAAACAAATAAAGGCGTCCAAACATATGGTGGCCGTCCTTGCCGGGAGACACAAGCCTCAACTAATGGCATCCGCCCACAGGTCGAGTCCAAAGAGGATGGACGATAAGCAACCCCGGCTAAAGTGAGCTCCAATTAGTAGCTGGGCCGAGTCCTCATCCCCCCGCCCGAAGCAATCCTTCCTCGCCCTCCACGCCGCAGAGGGAGCCTCGGCTGCCAGACCGGGCGACTTCGAACATAAATGGGCAGGACTTCCAAAGGAGGCCTACTATCCTCCCGATGATTTTCACCCGCCGCGGACACTCCCAAATCCATGGAGGAGGCGCCGACCACGGACTTAGCCGACGACCCCACTTCGGTAGCCGACCGCGAAGAAGATGCTCCCAACCTCTCGTGATCTTACCACAACGAGGTCAGCTTCCTGGGAGCCCGAAGGAGCCAACGCTCTCTTCTTCACTAACGACCTAACTCAGCTCAAGCTCTTCCCGAGCTGTTTCACACACAGTAAGGCCCCCACGAGGCTGCCTATACCAGAGGGCAGAGAGGGCCTCGAAGTAGGGGGTCGAGAGGGATTCACACCAAAAGGCCCGAGAATATCTTATCTAATCAGCTCAGAGTACGCCCGCGGGAGACACTTGGCCAACTACTGCTTCACCTCCTTATCTCTAACTATGGCCTGATTGACACTAAGGCAACATTAACCCAAAACAGTTAAGAACGCCTCAGAACCTTTAAAAGCTAACCCCGACTAACACAGACGGAAACTCATGCAGATTCTCCAGTCCATACCGTTTAATGCCGCCGACCCCGCCTAAGATGGTCACTCCCACGCGACCCCGGGTACGAAGAAATAACGCTCCTTTTAATGTTTTTGGGAAGATGGAAGATCAGAAATGATAAGACTAGCACTGGACCTTTTGGAAATATACAAAAAGCCCTCTACGGCCTCTTTCACACTAAAGAAGTCCAACAAAGAGAAGCATGCTTTGGAACCAAGGCCTCACACCCCAAAGACCCGTATGGGCCTACCAAAACACCCTAAATTGGGAGAGTGTTGGACGGCAACGCGAAGTGTTTAAGACGCTTCTTGACAAAGTGGGCCAGGGAAAGCTTTATGACCGTTCAAGGGGTCGCTAAAGAAGTGTATCATCTCGAACCCGACAATATGTGAGGTGAGAAGATCGCGGCACCGCACTCAAAGCCAAGAGGGGGCCCATACTGGTAACGGCGTTTTTTCATAAAGGGGCTCGATCCGACTAGGACCCATGGTGTTCGATACTTCACCCAAGAAATTTCTTCAACATTCTAACCACTTCATAGTAATTTAATCTCTACTAATCTATCCCTTGCTCATCAAAGTGTGGGATGGATGGCTCCACCTGGAGTGGCTCTATCGACCACACCAAGACTAATCGATCCACCACGGCTCGCCTTAACTCGTACTCCCTCGCCGCCTTCCCCTATGTGCGCATTCTCAAGAACAACTAGCTCAGAGGAAGCACACATGATCGGGCGAGTATAAAGGAAACAAATGTTGACCACCAGTGGACCCACGTAATCCGTAACAAGAAAAGGTAAACAGGGAAGAAGAAGAAAGACACTCAAACTAAGGAAGAGAACAAAATAGAGGACTCCTAAGCAAGATAGAACGACGAAACTAATTAAGAGCAAGCTTTGATCGAAGGATCGTGAGAAGATTCGAAAGAAAACTGAGGGGCCACAAAGAAGGTTCAAGAACAGTGAATACTGCTCAAATAGCTAGCCGAGGTGCTTCTAAAAACACTGGAAACGTCAACCGAAATGGGCTCAAAAATCGAAAAAATCATTATCGTGATGCGATTGACGGCGACAAGCCTAGACCAACAAACCCTGTTCGACCACGTGGAATTTACGTCGATCCAAAACGATTCAAATTCTACCCAAGCTCGGGCTGGGCCAGGGTTGTGTGGCAAATTGAGAGCTTCTAACCACTCTTCAGATGCGCCTGCGACGCAGCCCGTGGAACAAACCATCGCAGCTTAAAGCTACGCAAGATCCTTCATGCGGCCGGCGTAAGAGCTCCCATGGGACTCACCATGACGACGTCCCGACACTCCAAGCGCCAGCTTCCCAAACTAGTTCTCAGTACTGTGACAGTGATCAGGATAATCCGTTGTCCACCAGCTTCGCGATCGGAAGAAGTGTTTTCAGACTCCCTAATCCTCCACGATCCCATATCTACTCAAGTATAATAAAGACTTCCGCGACATAATTCCCTAATTATCCTTTTATTCCAAGGATAAGGAAGAGGATATTCCCTTTCCACTAAGATGTTGTATCATTGCCTAACATGAAAGTCATCATGATCACCCACGATAAATACCGAAAGAATTCCATCGGGGCTAAAGGTGACGTAATCACAAAACCATCAATACTGGCTCCCTATTTTTCCTCGAAGGAAACCGACTAGCATCGAGGCGCTACGCACACCTCTCACGGACCACCCTTTTTTGTAGGTTGCATCGATCCACCACGAACCAATCCATCAGACTCCAGTAAGCCTCCAAACTCTAGTTTCGATAGAAAAACGCTACCGGGATAGATAATTTATTCGTTATTTTAAATTTTTCAAAATGAAAAATCAAAATTTCTATAATTAAATGTTGAATTTCTAAAATCTACTAAATAAAATTTTAATTTTTTTAAAATCACCTGATTTACTGTCGAAAATTCAAATTTACTAAATTTGTTTATTAAATTTAGTAAATTTGATTTTTCATTTAGTAAATCCAATATTTATTTAGTAAATTCATTATTATTTTTTAATTATTCAACATTTACTAAATTTACTAAATAAAAAAGAAAAATTTATATAAATAAATGTTGAATTTTTAAAATCTGCTAAACAAAAGTTCAGCATTTATTTTTTTTAAATAAACATTGATTTACTAAATGAAAAAAAATCAAATTTACTAAATTTAAAATAACGAATAATTCATTTATATATGTAAAATAAATGTTTAGTTTTATTTAATAGATTTTAAAAATTAAAATAAAATAAAATTTTAATAAAAATAAAAAATTAAAAAGGCTTGAGCGTGACTGGGTGAGTGTTGGATGGTTCCAAAGGTGAGGGTTAGAGAGGAGACAGAGGGGAATGATAAGAGAAATGAGAGGAGGAGAAGAGATAAGAGAGGAGAGAGTGTATGGGTCCTATGATGTCATGTCAGTATTTAATTATGTCCCATTTAAAGTAAGTTATGGAAATAACCGTTATAAACATTTTTAGACCCAAAAAAAAAGTTTAAGGTAGAAATAGAAGATTAGGAAAGGTGTCTCAATTTTGTTTTTGTTTAATTAAGTATTTGAATTTTTAATTTTTATCCAATCAAGTATTTTATGACCAATCAAAGCTTATTTAGGATATTTTAACAAGCAAAATTGTATCCAAATGACATTCCACATCATATAAAATAATAAAATTACTTAAATGATTTTTATAATAAAATTTTATAAAATTGATTAATTCAGATAAAAAATTTAAAAATCTTCTTAAAAATTATAAATTTAAAAGGAAGACATTTTTTAATTATCTTCTATTATTTTTACTTATTTTTAAAGTGTTGTGTGAAAAAATAATTAAAAATAAAATATTAGATATTAAAATTATTTTTAAAATAATTTTAAAAAAAATTATCTTAATTCCATATTAATTTTATCTTCTTCGTTTTTTTGCAAGGTAATGAATAGGTAGCAAAAATTCTAATATGGAAATGATATATCATCGTAAATCGTAAAACTTTACTCTTATGAGAACTAAGTATGAGACCTCCCCTTGACCCCAAGGGATTTTTCTCGAATTGTTATAACCAAATAAGTGATAGATTTTCTTTTTTTTAGCCGACAAAACTTTGAATACATTAAATCCCTTGGAGTAAGGCCTAAACATTTTTTAATTTTTATAATTGTTTATCATTTATCCTTTTATTGAGAATAAACTTACCTTCTTATCCTTGATATCCAAGAAAGTTTGTTTCCCCTTTTTCAATTATAGATAGAAACGTGATCAACGTGATCGGAAACTATAGTTTTTAATTATCGTGTTGTCACTAATTCTTGTAGCCTGATTATTCCGAAAGCACGAACCCGATAATATGAATCAGAAAATAAACAACGCATCTGGCGGCATGGTCGACCGCCCATCCACCGCTGTCATCAGAGAAATAATAATATTTTCTATTTTTCAAGAAAGATTCTTCACACACCTTACATGATTCCTTTCTTATTTAAGGCGAGAAAATGACTATTTCTTATTGAAAGTAGTAATCGTTTCCCAAAATCAATGTATGAGCAGACTTCCATTTACGCATCAACCGTTTTTCTTTTTGGATAACCAAATCGTCCGAATCTTTCTCCTCACGATCGCTGATTATCCCAGCGCTGCTACGCACGATTCATGGCGACGCTACTCTGCAGACCAAGAATCGACTAAAAGAAGACGCACTGTTAATAAATCTTCGGCATTTGCTACGACGGATAAATTCACAAGCCGTGCCTGCGCCACGGTTTAGATCCACGCTCGCGCTGGCGATACTGAACATCCCGCGCTCTGATCCGTCTATACCTTCCTATCAGAGACGAACAAAAGTCACAGATCTTAATTAATGCAGATAAATAAATTCATTATAGGAATCATTATAGGACCAGAAGAAGTCCAAATTCATATGATTAGAGATAAGGAAAAATGTAAGAGATTAGCTTTTCATTATATATGGAAAATAACATTTCAAATTTGGTGATTTCATTTTAAAATAAAATAAAATAAAATAAAAACATTTGGAAATTTGGTAATGTAGGGTCCTCTGATAAAACCTAAAGGCTATTAAATATCGGTTCCCATTCCTTCTTCCTAAATCATAACTATGGATCCTCCTCAGTACCCCAAGCTTCTTTGCTTTACCTTCAGCCTGCTAATTTCATTCACGTTTCTACCAAATCATGTATGGAGCTTAAGCCCTTGTCGTTTTCCGGCTGTTTTCAACTTCGGTGACTCCAATTCTGACACCGGAGGTCTGTCGGCGGCGTTCGGTCAAGCCCCTTTCCCCAATGGAGAGACCTATTTCGGCGCTCCCGCCGGACGGTTCTCCGACGGACGTCTCATTATCGATTTCATAGGTATTTGGGTATCTCTTTTTAGTTTTAATTCCTTGCTTTTTATTTTATTCTTCTTTTAACTGCCCCGTCGGAATGCCCTTGTCGGTTGTCGGTATCGAGAATCGAAGGTACGGATGCCCTTCACGCGAAATAATCTTGGGTTGGGACCGGTGCACGTGACCCACCCGACGGACCACCGCACTGAATAGTAATAGGAATAGTAAATGTTAAATGTTCATTCTTCTGTTAGTTACTGTTTATAAAAATAAAAGATTACAACAAAAATATGAAAAAATATATTTAATTCTCAAGTTTTTTTTTTTCTGAAAATGATACTGAGTAACGCAAACAAACACTAAATTAATGCTTTCACTTTATGTTTTTCATGAACAATTTATTTTAAAAGAAACCATTGTTTGTATATTTAAATTTCTTGTCTTTTTAAAAATAAATAAAATAAGAAAACACGCTACCTATTTTTTAATAAAAATATAAAAGAATACAAAAAAAGTTAATACTAAATTAAGATAATAAAATTTCTATTGCTCCAAAACTATTATCAAAAATAGTCTATTCTTCAAAACAGGAACAAAGAGACCCAAATTTGCATGACATTTTAAAAGTAAAGCTTGAATGTAAATAATATGGTATGATTTTATTTGAGCCAAAAAAATTTAATGTACGAAGTGATGGAAATGATTTGGTTTCAGCGGAAAGCTTGGGACTACCATATCTGAGCGCGTACCTGGATGCATTGGGGTCAAACTTCAGCCATGGGGCCAATTTCGCCACGGCCGGATCCACGATCAGGCCCCAGAACACCACCATGGCCCAAAGTGGATACAGCCCAATTTCATTAGGAATGTGCAGTTTCTGAGTTCAGTGATTTTCACAACAGATTACAAATATTACGCAACCGAGGCAATCATTATCATTCATCATTATGATAAATATTGTATATTGGAGTTGAAGGATAAGAATTGAAGTTTTAATATTATATTAACAGGAGGAGGGGTATTTCAAGAATTGTTGCCAAAAGAAGAGGAGTTTGCGGCTGCTTTGTACACGTTTGATATAGGGCAGAATGATCTCACTGCTGGATATAAGCTCAACATGACAACAGAGGAGGTTAAGGCATATGTCCCCGATCTACTACGCAGCTTATCCAATATCATTAAGGTAAGCCTTTACTCTCAAGCCCAACACGTTTTTTATGGGGCTGGATTTGGCCCATAATTATGCCTTCTTTTATAAACAATCCCAACGCCCACTCATCACTCGTCTGCTAAATACGCAGTACGTGCATGCCCGAGGAGCAAGGTCATTTTGGATTCACAACACTGGCCCAGTGGGCTGCTACCCTTACGTTATGGACCGTTTCCCGATCACAGCGGCCCAGGTTGATAAGCATGGCTGCGCCAGCCCTTTCAATGACGTGGCCCAATATTTCAACAAGAAGTTAAAAGAGGCCGTGGCCCAACTCAGAGAGGATCTTCCGGACTCTGCAATCACCTACGTGGATGTGTATTCTGCCAAGTACCGCCTCATCAGCCAAGCCACGAAGCATGGTAAGGGGTTTGAAGAGTGAGCTTACTCGATCTCGATGAGGCTAATCGAATTGAATCTCGAAGAATTGTCGGTTCAATATTCACAAAGAAATTTTAATCGAGTTTTACTATTTTATTTATTTTTAAATTACATCTATACCCTCACCATATTAATAATCCTAAATACCCTAGATGATATGTTATTAAGTTTAAATTTACTGGAGCTTCTTCGAGTCAGTAACTCGAGTCAGGTTTCGAATATCTAAAAAAAAAGCCTAATCAAGTTCAAGTTGAATTCGAGTTTTTAAATGGAGTCGAGCTAGAGCTTGACGTTGACTCAACTAGGACCCTAGTTTAAAGTTCCAAACAAATTATGATTGGATAAGGTTTAGTGTGGGGAGGGGCGCTTATAAATTATTAAATAACTGGGCTTGGCTTTGTAGGGTTCATGGAGCCTTTTATGGTTTGCTGTGGGCATGGTGGGAAGTACAACTACAACAAGGCTTTCAAATGCGGGGCCAAGATTGAAGTAGATGGCAAAGAAGTTGTGATCGCGAAATCGTGCAAGGATCCGACGGCCCATATTAGCTGGGACGGGACCCATTTCACGGAGACAGCCAACAAGTGGATATTCGACCGGATCGTGGATGGCTCGTTTTCGGACCCACCAATTCCATTGAGAATGGCTTGCCATAAGGTGGAGTCGGTGGACCACTTAATTATTTGAATCCTTCCTTTTCTCTGTCCCCCTTTGTTTTTTTTTTCCTTTTACTCTTTGTAGCCAACTTTTTGAAAGTGGGGGAGGGACTAACTATGGAACACGTTCAGTTAGGAGGAGCATGTTGGGCCACTATGTGGTGGAACTCATCGGCCTTTTTAGAGCCTGGTCCACCACAGGTCCAACCCAACCGAACCTTGTAGGAAGTGGACCCAGAGCCCAATGTTTTATATAATCCTTGTCATTAGACAGGGTTTCTCTAAGTCTCTCTTATTTAGCAATAATAGTCATTAGACATGAATTCATCTCAGAATTGAATCGAATGGAGAATAGATATAATTTGTGGCATTTAAAGCAGAGGGAGATAAGGAAAGCTTTTGGAAATGAGAATAAAAGACATAGATTATAAGTAATTGGTGGTGGTGTCAATTTCTGAATCCCAGAAAGTTATTCTATCCTTGATGTGGATTATGGAATATACTCATTGTATGCCATTGGAAACTGAAATGACTTCGTTTCAAAAGAACACCCATTTTCATTTACATCATCAACATCAATCCACTACAGAAGATGAAAAGAAAAAGGAAAAACACACTTTCCATTTTTCCTTTTCTTTTTCTTGGTTGATTCAGTATAGAAGTATTTAAGACACCGATATATATATATATCATTAATAAAAATAAACCACATTATACAGGGATAATATCTAAGACTAAATTCTTTCTTACCAAAAACATCCGGATAGAAAGTGGGTATTGGAGAAGTAGTGGGCATAGCAAAATAGCACATGTGATAAATATTCTGCACCAACACAATCACACCAAGTTTAGTCAGTTCCAGCTGTAACAGACTCCCAATTCTCCCCAGCCCCATTTGCACCCCCATGTGTCTCACCAAACCCCATTTCTCTGCTCTCCAAGAAATCTCCATGGCCAATGCAAATCACCAAAATCTCCACTGCACTATGAAATGAAAGACGACCCATCTCCCTCTTGAAATTCCTTGGCAAATTGCTTATAATGCTCTCTCTCTAGGATGACCCCCATGATGATGGAATAGTATATTCAAAGCACTCAGACCGTCATTTATTCTACCTTCCAGGCATAGAGAAACAAGCAGAACTTGGATGACCCTCCACTGTAATCCTCCCCTGGTGTAGAATCTGCTGCAATCTGAGTCGATAACATTATTGTTGATGATGAAATTGGCCTAAATATAAAAAGACCCTGTCTTGGACCAGAACTGAAAAGCCAGTCATGGACATCCCAATACACTTCCACTCTGGTTTTATTCACATATACGGATTCATTACCTCTGAACTTCCATTGAAGGTGCTTCACATGATTGACTAAACGCTCCATCAAATTCTTATCACCATTTCATGATCAAACTCCCAGATGAACTGCTCTTGTTGAGGCCGTTGTTGTGATTCCTGAGTAGTAATCCTACAACTCTTCTCATGAAATTTCGCTCTTGTTGAGAACTTCTTCTTCCCAAACAAGTGTTCCTTCCTTGAAACCAAATTAGGTTCGATTAAGGCAGGCCTGCTGCCAGTCTTTCTGTAGGCATCCTTCTTTAGATCACCAAGAAGCAAGACAATCTCTTCTTCACAGACAACGGCGACATAGTAATCCGATCGTGGCTCGGTTTCGCCATTGAATTTTGCTGCTTTGAGGTCCCAAACCACATCAACTGTCTTCCCATCGACTGTGAAGTGCTTTGAACCTTGTTTTCTCCAGAAGTACCATGGCTTCAGCTCAACCTTGCTCTGGTAATGGTTGTCTCCATCTGGTCCTTCAACAGAGACTGATAGTCCATGCAGCAACAAATCTTTGCACCAGGTGATGGTGATCAGACGGCACTGACCGGCAATCTTCGTCCGGTACACTGACATAAACACACTTTGGCTGGACCTGGTAACCGCAGCTTGATCATCAACCGTTCTCTCACCGGATGAAAAGCAAGCTGGAATTCCGATTGATCTGTGTACGACGAGCTGTTTAAGGGCAAGAGAATTGGCAGGCAGAGAGGGAAAATTCAACCCAACCAAACAGAAAATAAACCACTAGAGAGAGCTTAAAATCTTAGCCAGAAGATTATCTGTTCACAGATGCTGCCAGAGGTTTTCTTGGCAGCATCTCATCATCATCAGTAAGAAAACCTCCAATTTCCAGCTGGCAGTTTCAAGGCACATGAGTGAAGAATAAGGAAGCGGAAACACAAACAAATATACAATAATATTCAATGATATGTGAGCTTCAGAAACGGTTTCCCTTCCTCTGTTTTTAATAACCCGCTTCCTTATCCCAGTGAACCTTTAGCTTTAATACCCGTGCCATCTCCATTAACGTTCCTTTTTTCATGCATGGTAAAAAGGAAACAAACCCTTTCTGCTGTGAGAGAGAGAGAGAGTTCCGCCCATGTGAGCATGTGGGGCGTGGGGTAGGCGCCACTTAGGAGACTAGTGACTAGTCAATAGAAATCTCTGTGGAATTTAAAATTTTATGTGTTTTTCTCAGCTTTTAACTATTTAACTTTTTTTACGGAGAAGTTGTAGAAAAGTGAGCAGGCAAGGAATCTAAAGGTGTTAGTTGCAGAGAAAATCTCTGTTCTAATTAAAGACCTGGTCCAACACTCGGTGTTCTCTACTGTTTAAAAGACTTTTGAGGCTAATGATTCAGAAACAAATAACCCAACAGTGGAAGTCTTCTGAATAATTAACCTAATAAAATGTCTTTTTAAGTACATTGCCGGAATTACTTTATCTAAGATTTCATTTACAAATATATCAGTCGCAAATTCCAACAAAGAATACTCATAATCGACTTGTTCATCTAAAAAGAAGAGCATGAAAGCCCTACACATTAGTGGGAAAGAGAAAGAGACGTCGGTCTAGGGAAACATAAAGAATCAAGTTACAGGTTCTCGTCACAGCTCACAAGCACTATTGTCAGCTCAAAGGCAACAAGCAAATCCAGAATGGAAATTTCAGATGCATTGAAGAAAAAGAATCCAAACTTATGGGTGGGGTCACAACTCAACAAGTGCAATTTGCTGAACCAACACGTGAAAGGGGCAAAGAAAGGGAGATTTTTCTGGTAAATTTACAGTTAGCCCAGTTGTTTCTATGGATTTCAGTTAGAGCTTAGTGTCTGCAACACCTTTTTTAGAATGTGAAGAGAAAGAAAGAAAGACAGTAGGACTAGCAAATTCCTGGTTAGCCCACAAGGTCAGTTGTCACATGTGAAGTGGTAGAGGTCAATTATCATCACAGTGATGTCGTCCAAACTACCCCTTGTTAGAGCAAGGTTCACGAGCTCCTTACTTGCAGTCAAAAGTCTACCAGAAGGAGGTAACTTCTTCTTGTAGCTCTTCTCTTGTCTCGGAGACTGGGTCTTGATGCTTAGCCGCCTGACTAATGAAATCCTCCGTGCCTTAGACGGTGGACTTTCATTTTCACATGCAAAGTCTTCTTCAGTTTCTTTACGGCTGTCAATAGTGTTCTTGTAGCTTGGAGACCGACTCATTGTCTTTGGCTGCTTGAGTGGTGAAATCCTTCGTAACTTTGATGAAGGACTTGTATTTACACAAAAATATCCACCATCGTTTTCCTTTGGAAAGTCTCCGCTTCTACCTGGACCTACTTTTCTTTCAATTGACACTGATCGCATCACTGTATCAACGGCTTCTTGGTTGCCAACCTGGACAAGATGAATCAAATTCAAAGTTAAGGACCTAGTAAAATCGTCTGAATTGTTCTAAATAGAAAATTTTGTCTCAGTTATCTTATTGATGATCGTATGCATGTAGGACCTCAATGTCGTGGAAATAGCAGAAAAAAAGATAACAACAAAACAAAGAGTTCCGAAAGGCAGCCTATCTTGTCCAATCACTATTTTCCAGAGGAAAGCTGAAAAAAAATCTTCTATCACTGTTTTTCCAGGGGAAGACCCAAAAAAATCTTCATCTACTTTGTTGACACGCGCCCTTCCATAATTTGTTTTTTTTTTTTTTTTTTAAGTAAAAGCTATAATGCTTTATTCTATCTGTTGATGGCCCTCTGCTTATGGTATCAGCTGTTAGAACCATACTAACCATCTTACCACTTGTGGTAATGAATTTAAAACTGATGCTTGCAGCAACATGATCTTACTTTTCTCTTTCCAATTTTTTCTCATTACAACAAGGCATATTCACTATAATTAGATAGACCATCTTAAGACAAAAAACTAATGAAAAAGCAATCAAGGAACAGATAAAAGGATCAAAAGTTTGGGACTGTAAGCATGAATTTCAACCTAAAATTTGGTTGTGATATGATCGTTCTTCTTTCTTACCTTTCCCACAGTCCATCAGAAGCTAAGACAAGAAATTGCATGTCTGGGATCAAATGGAGGGTCTTTGTGTCAGGTTCTGCAGACACCCAAGCCTTTAGATGAGCATCTCCAATACTTCTAGAAACAGAAAGTACCCCATGGATTCTCCAAGCTCCTCGGTGGATCTCTACATATCCCCCCTACATGATAGTATCAGAGAGAACTGGAAAAATCATTTCCATTTGGTTCACGGTACTAAAACTCATTATACAGCAATAAATACCTTATCCTCTATTCTTCTCCGTTCATCCTCCTCTTCTGCTCTGTGATCTTGTGTTAGGGCTTCAGCCACTCCCCCTCTACAAAGAACGGTTCTTAATCCCCAAGTTTGAAATAACAATCTCTTCCTTCAATCAAGGCTGTGACACAGGCGCCACTGCTTAAACCCTGCAATTATCACTCACTCTGTCAATCCAGCAACTTTAAAGCATAGAAGCAAGGGAAAACTAGATGACAGTGAGCAGAACAAATGCATTACTATGCCATCCATTGTTCTTTGTCTTTGGTTCTCCTCTTAAGGCATGAATAACTAAGTATATGGGAAAGGACTCAAAGAAACAGCATGTTCAACATTAAATAGATCTGAAAGCAAACCGGAGGGGATCTATTTTAGCTTTATATCTTCAACTTAACATGGGTTTTAGCAGAAAATCATCTCCTAAAAGCTAATTCTGACCAGCTTTAGATGATGAAGATGGCAATCCTAAGCTCTATATTGACATTGTTTTAGTGGTCCTAACCCAAAAATTGTTCCACATACCCGCTAAGCAAGAGTTAATGTTGAACAGGTGTTATTTGGAGAAGTTCATATCGAAATAATTGTATCGATGAAGAACTTTGCACCAACAATATCTCGATCCTTATTTGACTTTATAAGTATTGAAAAATGTGGTAGATCCAGTAGAGCTAGTACTTCTTCTTCATGGTATGATGCTTCAAGAGGACAAAGATCAACCCGAGGATAACAATGGAAATGATGAAAGAGACATTAGATAACAATAGCAAAGTGGACATCCCTTGATCTCATTTACTTGAGAAAATGAATTCCTACATTATACATAAGATGAAGACCATGGCTTTGGAAAAGCTGATTAAGAGTTATAGTCATTGGAATGTCGTGTAGAAGAAAATAATGAAGGATGATGTGATACAATGAGGACTCATTGAAGCCAGTTTTGGTTCAATAGGTATAAATACTCAATTTAGTGACTTGTCAAATAAAATGAATATTGATCCCCCTTATACGATAACATTGATGGGTTATGGTTAGCCAATTCCAAATCCTTCAAGTTCCATCGATTTAATAAGATGAGATACATATCTCTTTCTCCTTCTATCCTTCTATACAAATGTCATGCTGCCATATTCCCAAATCAGATGCAAGTAGAAATTTCCAACAAGCACATGGGAGAACATCACGTTTCCCATCCATGGAGTCAGAGTGTTAGTGAGTATTTATGAATATATTTAGTTACTACATTAGAATTATATTTTTTTGATCAGTTACTTAAGTATATAACCTATCAAAAAAAAAACCTACATTAGAATTATATACTTAGTTACTATATATTTATTTATATAACTATTATATTAGAGTTATTTTATTTTTGCTTAGATGTAAGGATTAGTTTTATTTAAAATTCCAATGTTGTTGTGCCTATTTTTAAGAGAATTCATAATGAGAAATTCTAGATTTTCTTTTCTCACTTTCTCTTTTAATCTTTTTAATTTTGATAATGGGTCCAAGTTAAGAAATTTATACATGATATGTTAATACTTACAATCACAATTGTTGAAATTCTAGGTTTTGGTATAAATATTATCTTCAACATGATGAGAATACTTTGTTTAACAATAACATCGATGTTGAATGACTGTTGCAATCTAATTCTAAGTGTGCACTTTCAAAATTCTTGTTTTATATCCTAAAAATCTAAATATCAATATATCTATGTTGACCAATCCACAATGGTGACGCCCTCGAAGACAATACTTCAGATCGTGTTCCCTGGGCCAAGAGAGGCCCTGGTGCTCAGAACAAGCACCCCTCCGCAATTTATTCCCCTTTTATTTAAAAGTCCATAAAAAATTTATCTAGCTTGGCTTAACTCCTCCACTGCAAAAGATGGGACCAAATGTGAAGGAGGGTGTTGTTAAAGGCATGATATTCAAATTAAAACCCAACCACAAGCCAGCCCAGAGAAATTTCTACAAGCTTAACGCGACTTAAGCAAGATGAGTGGAGGCACGAGGCAGTGGAACCACACCCTGATGAGGCTCACTTAGTAGCCGAGATCAAACAATTCTTGGGGAGGCAACAGCATTGTCCTTAAATTTTGTTGTTGGCATTTCTACTCCCAAAACTATGAAATTACGAGATCGGATAGAGTGAGTCAACCCATGGTGGTGTTAATTGACCGCGGAGCCTCTCACATAATTTCATCTCCACCGATTTAGTGGCAAAAGTGGGTATATCCCTTGAGTAGCACCAGTAGTTTCAAAGTTCTCATGGGTATGTGTCTTTCAGTTAAGGGAGAAGGAATTTGTGAAGGTGTTGTATTGCAGCTGCAAAACATTGGGGTAACAAGACTTTCTTCCTCTAAAACTAGGTAAGGCATTTAATATTAGTGGATTTAATGACGTGAAACATTAGAGGTACGCAAGTGAATCGACAACTCGACTATGCGCCACACAGCCGGAGTGGCTAGATTTTACAAGGTGATCCTATTCGTGCGCTCTCTCGCCTCTCTTAAAGAGATGCTCACATATTAAAGGAAGGCGAGGGTATATCAGGGGAATTATGCACTTTGATATCCCCAGAAAAAACAAAATACTGCATTGGTTATTCCTGACCCTGTTCTCCAGCTCCTTCAGCAGTATGTCGATGTCTTTGATGAACAAAGTGCATTACCTCCTATTCGAGTCTGTGACCATGTTATTACTTTGCAACCAAGGGCAAGGCCTATAAATGTTCGTCCATCGCACTTCATCATCAAATCGAAATCAAAGACTCCGCACGGGACGGTTGTGTTGGAAATATAGCAACCTAAAGATTAGCCCTTCGAGCCCCCGCCCTACTAGTTAAGAAGAAGGATGGTGGGTGGTGATTTTATGTCAACTACAGAGCTCTCAATAAGTTATTGTCCCAAATAAATTCCCTATACCAATGGTGGATGAACTCCATGGCGCCATAATGTTCTCCAAGTTGGATCTTCATTCCGGATATCACCAAATTCAAGTACGACGGCAAGATGTTCACAAGATCGCTTTTAGACTTGGTGAGGACACATAAAATTCTTAGTAACGCCTTCGCTTATCAAATGCTTCTCAAGAATACTTCAAGTAATAATGATGAACTATTTCGTGATTTTCTACGAAAATTTGTATTAGTTTTTTTGATGATGTGTTAGTCTACGCTCGGGCCCTCGAACAATAGCCCTTCATTTTCGCCAAATATCGAAATACATTAACCTTATCAATTACTATAACCACAAAAAGTGCTAGTTTGTGCATCCAAAATTAGAATATCTAGGACATATCATCTCTAACCATGGAATTGAGGCAAATGCCACTAAGATTTCAGCTATGCAGAATCAGCCTTCCCCATAGTCTATAAAGGAGCCGCGCCTCTCTGCTCACCTGGCACATCATTCCATTTCGCCCGTGATGCGGCACATCGCACCTTCCCTCACCATCAACTTAAAAGCATTGCTTCCATTAGACTGTTTAAGCCGAAACAAATTTTCTTCTTCCGCATTCCAAAGAAACCTTTATCGCGGAGACCGACGCATCCGCTCACGGGCTAGGTCATTCCCTACGCAAGATCAACGTACCAACAGCTTTTTTTTTCAATCAAGTATTATCCTCTAGAGCTCGTCAGAGATCAGTTTATGAAAGGGAATTACTGGATATAATCTTTGTTGTCCATAAATGGTGTCACACCGCTAGTGGAATAAGTTTATCGGTTCGCACTTTATCAATGCATCTTAAAATATTCATGGACTAGCATTATGTTCACGTATTATCGTAAGTGGGTGACTAAATTGACGGGGTTCGATTTCGATGATTCAATTCCGCCTCGCATTGACAACAAGCTCATCGATATGTTTTCGTTAAATTTCTCACCGTGCCTTTTATTCCACTGGACCTCCGTGAAATTGATACCACAGGCAACAAGATCCATAATGTATTATCATTAGCCTCTTGGTAATCCTCACTACCCAAGTTTTTCCTCTTTCATGGTCATCCGCTTATAAGAATCTGGCCGGGTCATCCTCCTATTCTTCACTTCACCATTATGCAAGAGGTGCATACTAAATTAACGGGTGGCCACTCTGTGGTTTTAAAGACACTGAGGCGAATCACACCACTTTCTATAAGGGAAGGAATGAAAGGTGATATTCAACGCTTATCGCTTAATGGTGAGATGGTGCTATAATCAAGGCTTCAAGTGCCTCCTCCAACCCCTTCCTATTTCACACAAGATCTGGGATGACATTTCCATAGATTTATCGAGGGGTCACACTTTACATGTGTTGATTCCATCTAGTTGTCACTCATTTAAGCAAGTATGACCATTTCATCGATCTTCAGCATCCCTTCTCAGCTCAATCCATCGCTTCTATTTTTGTTCGCAAAATTGTTCGCATGCGGTTTCCCAAACTCCATTATGTCTAATCAAAATTTCATGAGTCATTTTTGGCAATCTCTTTTCAAGCACCAAGGGAAGTGACTTAAACGAAAGACCCGCTTATATCACCCCAAAACACTCCGATGTTTCAAGTGGTCAATCACAGAATGTGAGACTTATTTGCTTTTGTTATGCCAAATCCAAGCCCTGTTCTTGGGCCAAATTTTTACCATGGCAGAGTATTTGTATAACCCTTCCTTTCAATTTATTACTAATACTGGGGCCGTCACACTTATTTACGGTCACGACCCACCTCCACTTCCTCTCCGAAAGGCCCCATTATAGTATGTATCACTTTACATATGTAATCAGAATTCAATTATGACTGCAGGTCATGGACTAATTAGGAAGGATAGATGACCTATCATGTAATTCCATTGTGATGTGAAGCCACTCTCTCAGATACACATGATGAATCAATAGAAAACACAAGGAATTCACATTCGATTCTATCCTCCTGCTTCAGACGTAGCCAGTGGTTCAAATCGAGTCAAATTAGAAGAAATCCAAGAGGATCTCTGACGCAATCGCTGCCGCGAGGTGCCTTTTAAACACACTACAGAGGGAGCGTGAAGTGACATCGCCCTCCAAGGAGGATCACACCGCCGACGACCATCGCCACCGAGTCTAAAGGGCTAGAAAAAGCAAAACGCGTTGAGCCACACTCGCCGTAATACAAGCTTCACTCCCAGGTCCCACGTGCCAACAACTCCTCTGGCGACGTGCCTCCTCCACCAGGGTCGTCGACCGCCTATGTAATATCCATAATTTAAAAAAAAAACAAAAAGGGGGAAATAAGAGGGGTTGATTTGCAATTTCTCAAAGTTGGAAGGGGCTCTTAACTAATATAGAAATGTTTTGCTATAAAAGGGGGAAATGTTTTGCTATAAAAGAGGGTTTTCCTACACAATCTTAACCTTTTTCATCCTTTTTGTTTTCTCTCAAGGAGAGGATAGATGAGCTAGGGTTTCAAAAGAGGGATTTTAAGCTTCAAGAAACATCAACCCAAGTAAGTCTTCATTTTCCCTTTTGATTCTTAGCAATTAGGGTTTTCAAATGTTTAGATTTGTAAGCCTAGGGCTTTCTAAAACTTGAAAATATAAAATCCTAGAAATGATTATAATGCATAGAATCAAGAAACTCGACAGGCCACAGAATAAGGCAAATTTCTCGGGAATCTTAGATTTTTTTTTTGATAAATCTTTGGAATCTTAGATTTGAAAAAACCTAGTATACTCTAAACTTTCAAGATGAACCCTTAAATTACGTATTTAAATACATAATATTGAGAAATTTGTTTGGGAATTGATATTTGATGTATTTTGGTGATTCTTGGACTACCAAACTTTAGATTTGAAACCCTAGAGGATGATTCTACAAGTTACAAAGAACCACTTGTTCATAAAAAATTTGAGAATTTCAATCAAAAATCATGTTTTATGGTAAAATCCCTCATTTTGGGGATTTAAGAAATTTGACATATCGAAAATAGGCGTATGTTTGAGGCTCTTGGTGGAAAAAGACATTAATTAATTTGAAATTCCTCAAGCTAAAGAGCCTGAGATTTTAGGTTTAAATATTTCGTTCCTAGAAAAGAAAATAGAGATTATTTTTTTGCCTATCAGTGACGTTATTCATGTTATTCAGTGATTTGTGACTATTCGAGATTCGGTTTTGCTAATACCTTGTAATACTGTGTACAAGATTAACGCAGCTTTTTCTTATGTAAAAATATTTTGTATTATATGATTATCGGCCTCAAAATTCCCTACTACAATCATATGATGACCAAATACATGTTTTGTATGAAAATCTATTTCAGAATGTTTGGTGGTAAGGATTGAAAGCCATGGACTAGTCAAGTCTTTCCGCACTCGATCCTTCACACTCTTTAAATGCAAGGAGCCAGCTGCAAAAGCCAGTGGGTTAGCCGCACCTCAGGCTTGCTTTGACTCTCTCGCGGCTAGAAATAGGTTGGGGTTCAAGAACGAGGGCACCTCTAACCAAAAAATCAAAGCTAACTTTGTTTCCAATTTATGGGCTCGGGCTAATATGTACAAGGTCGATAACACGACTCGTTGTGGACTTCCTCACTGTTGGGGTGAGCAGGTGTGGTTTTTCGCTCTCTGCTTCCGTTCGTCATTCTCATTCACGACTGTGTACTCTTGGGTAACTTTCCCTTTATCTATTATACCTATTTTTTACTGCCAGGAGAAATGATTTGTATTTTTGTGAATTTTGGAACATGAAGGAAATATTTGACTTTAAGCTTTTTTGATTTAATTCTATCAACAAGAGGCCACATATTAGTCGACAAATACTACTCGCCAATGTGCTATAGTAATTAACAAATACGGCCTCCATCAATGAGTTATAGTAATTGACAAATACGCCTACACCACACCCCCCGAGTCAACGTGGTTATAGTAATTGACAAATACTACCCCAAATAACGGGCGTAGTAATCGAACACGGCCCCAAATTAATGGGTTATAATACTGACAATCCGACCTCACAACAAGTTCGATTAGTTGGCATTCTATTTGAAACAGCATGTTTTTTTTTTTTTTTTAAACCATGAGTATATGTGTTTTGAAATATTAGTGAATTTGATTATGATATGAAATTGTTTGAGAAACATAAAAATACATAATATCAAGTAGAATATACTCAGATCTATTTTCTTATACTCAAAGATTTTATGAGATTTATAAGGAAAAGAGAAATATATTATAACTCCAATTTGTGAAATTAAAAAATATTTTATCCATGAAACTGCATTCAAAAATCCTTATTGAACTTTTAGCTCACTCCTTATTGTTGATCGTTTTTAGGTACCTTAGAAATCGGCGAGGAGTGATGTTAGGGTAAGCAGGGATGAGAGTTGAGAACTATTTGAATTAATGTTTTGCTAGAAAGATGTAGAATTATCTGACTACTTTGTCATTGGGGATTTGTTATAGTATGTATCATAATTCTTTACATATGTGATCATAATCAATTAGAAACTCGCTTCATGGGCTTGTAAATAAATTAGGAAGATTACCACCCCAGATAGATTAACCATCCCAGATATTATACTCACATGATCCAATGAAAAACACGAGAATTATTTCTCTAATTCCTCTTTGTTCTTTCTATACGGTAAGAGCCTAAGGCCTTGACTACGAATTAGAAGAATTTCAGGAAGGAGTAAGAGGGTCATGAGGTGTTCTTTTGAAACACCCATATAGAGAGAGAGTGGGGTGACGCCCACCAGGAGAGACCGCCAGCCGTCGACAATAGGGGCCACCACACGTGAGGCTCACGCGCAAATATACGATTTTTGGCCTACTCCCACTGGCTGCACGTGGGGCCCCGACGCCGACATCGCCTCCTCCTCCACTGTGGTCAGTCATGTCGACTAACATTCTCAAACACTGCCTTCCTATCCCACTTGGGGAATGTGGGCTTTAAAAGCTTCTTTTGGTCCGACAACACTCTTCCTAGTTTCTATCCTCGCTTCGATTCTCTTGATTTTCAAGAATATCCAAAGGTGCTTTGCGGGTTACTGTGCCCAAAACTTTCAAGGGCGGGATTGTGTTTCGCACCTAAGGTTTTCAGGAGGCTTCGTGCTCTGTGGTTTTTCGTAAGAACATCCAAAGGTGTTTTCAGGTTAAGGTCCAAACCCTTCAAGGGTGGGATTTGTGTCGCCTTTGTGGTTTTGTAGAGGTTTCGTGTTTCGATTGGAGGTATTCTTTCAAGGGTGGGGATTTGTGTCGAGACCTGTGTGGTTTTTCAAGAGGTTTCTATGTTTCGATTTTCGAGGCATTCTTTTGGCCCCCGAATTCTTTCCTTGGCTTCCTAATGAATACTTCATAAGATAAAAAAAAAAGCTTGTTTCGGCGCCTAAAGTGGTCCCGATGATGTCTAAAATCACGAAGGACAAACTAACTGGTCCCAATTACTAGGATTCGAGTAAAACAACCCCCGCCTCTACTTAAGGAGCACTGTGATGGCTTGTCTATCTTGATAAGTGACCCTCCAACCGATAGATTCGGAAGAACAATGGCCGATATGAGTGATTCGCTCTTCCTACAAATTCAGAATTCCATCGACTGCAAAGTGCTCACCTTCATTAATCACCGTGAGTCTATAAGGAGCCACTGGAATATATGGAATTTGTGTATTCTAGCAAAGGGAATATTTCCCGCATATTTGATGTATGCAGAGCCTTGATCGCTCCGAGAAAACAAGATCGGCCTCTTACGTAACTCTTCATGTATCATAAAAGACAACGAGGAACTGAATATACTATTACCCTTTAGTCCAGATGTTAAGGTTCAGCAAGCCCAATAGGAAAAGATGACAATGATGAGCTTCCTAGCCACCCTCCCTTCTAAGTATGATTCTGTTAAGGCACATATTCCATTCAAATTAGATTTCATCTTTCCAAGAAACATTCCATCATGATATTCAAGACAGACCTCCTCACCTACTCATCCGCCCGCATGAGCAAGGCTCGCTGGGCCTAACATCAGGAGTCAAAAGGTAATATAGGTCATGGTCCATGCGCAACTCTGCAGGCCGAGCTCTGTGAGGAGTTATCATATTACTACCGCAAGACCTGACATGATACAAGACTATGCTAGTTTCTGGGCAGAAACGTAATCAGAGATTTTCGCTCGTCGCTGCATTTAGTCGGTAATTAACGGTGCTAATCGACAGTCAATTCAATTCACAACAGAAGAATTCAGCCAGTTCCACTTCAGATCGTGAATGATCAAGCCTCATCTACTCCAATTACTATTATTGTTGAGTCAAGTAACCTAAATAAATGTCTTTTGCTCTTCATCCTCCAAACTGACCACACCTTGAGCCACATATCAAGCATTTATTGCGTAATTCTAAATTCTCATTCTCTACCTTCACTACAACCTTCAACTTCCACTATCGCATGGACTCACAGCCATGTGTCTCGTCAGCACACTTTTCCCACTCCATCTATTCCCTTTGTCATCCTGTCTCTGAGTTTACCAAATTTCTCTTTAATTCGATGTTCGCGAGGAAATTAACTCAACACTCTATGTTATATCTCATTCTTCGGGCTTTTTGCCTCTTCATGATGTTAGTGATGAAGCCAGACATCTAGAGGACATAAGTCCGGGTTGGATCTCAGAAGATTAAGATTGCTGCTTCTTCTGTTCTAGAGTTACTGCACTACTTCCGAGACATCACACGCATCGGGTCATCCCCCTTCCCTCAAGGAAAAGTCATTCCTGGCTGAGCTCATTGGCCATTAGATCGAAAGTCTTCACAATTTCCAGTAAAGCATCATCATCTTCACATCATCTTCATTCTAAATTCCCAGAGTCAATGAATTGTAGTTAATGTCTTATTTGGTCTAGTCCATTCAAACGCGTGAGGTCCATGTCCGTCAACCCAACCTGGTTTCAATACTTTGTCACTTTTGTCGATGATTATTCACAAACCACTGTTATATTTAATGGAATAAATCACTATGAGTTATTTTCTTCATTTTCATGCCTGTACGAGATACACACTCAATTTCATGCTTCGCTCAAAGTTCGATGTTCGGAGCACGCTTAAAGAATATGTTTCATAACGCTTTCGGGCCATTCATGCTTCAAAATGGCATCCTTTCATCAAACCTATGTCGTACTCCTTCTCGTAATGGAGTTACGAGGAAGAATAGACACCTCAATTTCATGTTTCTGCTATGAGTTATTTTCTCATTGGTTATATTTAATGAACAACCACTATGAGTTATTTTCTCATTTTCATGCCTTTTATGCTGAGATACACACTCAATTTCATGTTTCTGTTCAAAGTCTGAGAAGTGATAATGCTAAAGAATATGTTTCATAACAGTTTTAGTCATTCATGCTTCAAAATGGCATCCTTCATCAAACCTCCTACGCTTCTAGATCTCTTCCTCATAAATTCGAGTTAATGAGGAAGAATAGACACCTCCTTAAAACTACCAAAGCTCTATTATTTCAAATGCGTGTGCCTAAGCATTTCTAGGCCAATGTTATTTCCATCGCTTGTTTTTTTATTAACCGACTGTTTCAAAATGGCATCCTTCATCAAACCTCTTATGTCGATTCTTTTCGTAATTATCGCTGAGACAACTCCTTAAAACTACCAAAGCTCTATTATTTCAAATGCATGTGCCTAAACATTTGATAGCCGATGTTGTCGACGCTTGTTTTTATTAACTGAATGCTCTGGTCTTGAATCGACACTTTTATCACATCCTTAAAACTACCAGAGCTCTATTATTTCAAATGCACGCGCCCGAAAGATTTCGACGTCAGTTTCCATCGCTTGCTTTGGATTTAACCCTGATGACTTCCTGGCCTTGAATCGAGACACTCAGATCACAATCTTTTTCCAAATAAACCTCAAGTATCAAGCTCCCTGATATTTGATGTACCTATTTTGTTCGATATGTTCGTCCACAAGTGTCTAAACTCGACCATAAGTCTTTGAAATGTATCTTTCTTGATTATTCTCGGGTTTAGAAGGGGTATCGATGTTACTGCCCTAGTCTTCATAGGTACTTGGTTTCGACTGATGTCACATTTCTTGAGAATGTACATTTCTTTCTCTTCACCTCCGACCCACACTAGTTAGGGGGAGGAAGACGATCTACCTGTTTATACTCTTGCCTCACTCATTGTCTCTCCAAAACCTGCTCATGTAATTTCCTCTCACTTAAGTCTATTCGCGGTGCCAAAACCCTCTAGCCTCGAGTCCCCCACCGCCTGCTTTGTCATAAGATCCAATCACCCGTAATGATCTACATATCGCTCTTCGTAAAGGTAAACAACAGTGTGCCCATCCGATTTCTTCCTTTTGCTCTTACAACCATTTGTCTTCTCGTTCCTGTTCTTTTGTTGCATCCTTAGACTCTATTTCGTTGTCTACCGCTTTCATGAGTGCCTTGTCTCACCTCGTTACCGTAAGGTTACCTAAATGGTACTTACGACTTGGTACGCTATCTATCGGAAGAAAGTCATCGGATGCCAATTAGGTTTTTGTAGCTTAAGGTTAATCCCGATGTTTCAGCTTGCTCGATTGAGAGTTACCGACTCAGGGCTAAGGGTACGATCAGACATATGGCGTGGACTATTCTAACACCGTTTCCCCTGTTGCTAAGATGACATCTGTTCGGCTTTTTATTTCCTTGGCTGCCACTTATAATTCGAATCTCCACTAGCTTGACATTAAGAATGTCTTTTTCATAAAGGACCTCTCGGGATAGGTGGTATAGCGGAGCAACCTCCAAAGGTTTGTTTAATGTGGGAATCAGTTGTCTGGCTGCCTCTAAGTCTTTATATAGTTCAAATTGGGAACTCACATTGGTTTGATAAAATTCAACCAAGCAATTGAGAAATTTGGCATGCATAAGAGTAAATCTAACAACTCCATCTTCTACAAGAATTCCAGTTCATGCATCATTCTATTAGTAGTGTATGTGAATGATATTGTTATCACTGGGATTGACTCTAAAGGTATTTCATCCCTTAAGTCCTTTCTTTATGGCCAATTCCATACAAAGGACTTAGGGTTGCTAAGATATTTCTCGTGTCAAGCATGCTATAAAACATTTAATCTTCTTATCTCAAGAGAAACATGTGTTCGATCTATCAGATGAGACTGAGTTGGGGGGTAAAGCCATGCAGTTCCCCTATGGCTCCAAGTGTATACCTTATTAGAGAAGTTATGCAGAGAAAACATGGAATCTTCTTATCTCAAATAAACACGTTGCTTGGATCTATCAGGATGAGACTGAGTTAGGGGTGGCTGCGCTCTATGGCTCCAAGTGTATACCTTATTAGAGAAGGAGAAACATTTTTTTTTTTTTTTTGATCAAGAAATATATTATGATGAAGGAAAGTTCCCATAAGTACGTGAAGTGGACAAAAGGAACCACCCCAAGCGAGAAACAAAAGCTAAAAACTACCCGCTACTCCAACCGCTTAGGACCTGGCCAATGTAATTCAAGCTATTCCTCCCTATACATGTTAACCTAAGCCCACAAATTAGTTACAAAGATTAGCTGATTTTTATCGCTGTGCCCTCAGAGAGAAGGCGAAACATTCGAGGATCCGAGATCTTAGCCTGGGATGCCGAACTACCTATAGTAACTCGCCCGATATCATTTAATTCCGATCAAGGCGGGTTGTAAGTCAAGATACGTCCGCTCTTAACCGACCATTGAATAGTCAGAACATATTCTATGTTTTGAAAGGAGCTCGAGACGTTTATCTGGGCGTGATGCCGATCGGTATGATCAAAGGAAGATAGAGATCCACTTCTGGGCTACTACGCTCTTTAGCCAAACCTGGGCCTCATGGAAAAGTAAGATGCAAGGGGTTGTTACCCCGTTTGAGTCCAGAGTTTGAATACAGAGCAATGACATAGTCTTTGTGTGAAATCGTATGGCTTCATCAACTCTTGATGGAAGTTGGCATTAAGACATTAGTCCCAACAAAACTCTAGTGTAACAACCAGGTTGCCCTTCATATTGCTTATAATCCTGTATTCTATGAACGAACTAAGCATATTGAAGATTGACATTTCGTTTCGTGAGAAAATATAATTCGGATTAATTTCTACAAGGTATGTGAAGACTAGAGAACGGATGGGTGATATCTTCACAAAAGCTCTAAGTGGGGACCGGGTTAGTTATCTATGTAACAAGTTGGACATGGTTAACATCTATGCTCCAACTTAAGGAAGTTTTATGATGCACTCACTTTACATATAGATCATAATCAATTAGGAAACTTGGCTTGTACAGTTGTAGTAAGTTAGGAAGATTACCTATTGTATAGATTAACCATCCTATATATATACTCATAGATTAACATCTATGCTCCAACTTAAGGGAGAGTGTTATAGTATGTATCATACCTTTACATATAGATTGTAATCAATTAGGAAACTCAAGTTTGTACAAATTTGTAACAAATTAGCAGACACTCCGATGTATAGATTAACCATCCTATATATATACTCATGATGATTCAATGAAAAACATAAGGAATTATTCCTCCAATTCCTCTCTTTGTTCTTTCTACAGGATTGAATGTTTGTATACTTCATTTGGAAAATTTATATTGCTAGAATGTAATGTTTTGAGATTATTAAATTTTTAAAGAATTTATCTGCGGGGAAGATGTTAGTTTAATAATATGTTGTTATACTTTAAGGGAGAATTTATGTCAATGGAAATTGTTGTTTTTACAAAGTTAGTTTAAATTTTTGTGAGCATATTCAGATTAAACAGATTCCAAAGCAGTGAGAACACTTTAAGGTCGAAGCTTCAAGGTTCTATATGTGAATTGGCACACACTCTTTATTTCAAAGTTAAGGTGTTACATCTTATTCCTGCAACAGAGTTTTTCAAACACATTTATGTCCGGCAGACGCCTTTGTTTTTAGGTTTTCTGGTCAAGCTTTCCTTTGACTTCTTCAAGGTCCGCAGGTGTTTTGTGATCAGAGGGCCAATGCTCTACACCTGTGGTCATTTTCCTTGCAAGACCCTATTTTTCTAGTGTTTTTCGGATTTTCAGAGGCTTGTTTTAGTTAGATTTGCTCTTATGGCTAACAAGAAATTCCCAGGTGGAGTTGTGTGTCATTATTGCCATAATCATGTAACACCAGATCGGGTAGGAAGCTGCGCACAGAAATCGAAAGCCTAACATGCTCATGAATCATTGAAGGGTGCTTCTACTCCTAGCACTATGCTTGTCGGGTCAAGTAAACCTAACACATGTCTTATTTCCTCTTCCTCCAAATGGGTCATTAACTCTAGAGTCATAGATCACATGACAAGTAATCCCAATTTATTTACTACGTTTCAGTCACACCCTTCTTCAACTTATATTGTTACCCTTGCAGATGGGTCAACATCTTGTGTGGTCAAGGACAATTCATCCTACTCCTCTAATTACTTTAACCTTTGTTCTGAGTTTACCACAATTCTCTTTTAATATAATTTCTATGAATAAACTCACTTGTACACTTAATTGCAGTATTCTCATTCTTTACCGATTATTGTCTTATTCAAGATCTTTCGATAAAGCGGATTATTGGTAGAGGACGCGAGTCTGAGGATCTCTGCATCCTTGAACTAGAGGTGCACATGTTGCTTGTTCTAGAGTTGTTACCCTATTCGAATTACATTGTCGCTTGGGTCATCCTTCTCACTCTCTGCTGAAGAAGTTATATCCTCAGTTTTCTATCATATCCTCATTGAACTGTGAGTCATATCAATATGCTAAGCCTATCACAAGGCAAGATTTGAGTCCTATGGGCTACTAAACGAGCTCCGCTCCTATCGAGTTAGTTCATTATGATGTTCGTGGCCCTTATCCAGCTTATGTCTCCCACCAGTTTAAATATTTTGTTACCTTTGTGGATGATTTTTATGTCACTTACTTTTATCTAACTAGTGTCGTTCTAAGCTTTTTTTCTCATTTTAATGACTTTTGTGCTGAAATTCAAACACAATTTCATGTCTCTATTTAAACATTAAGAAGTGACAATGCCAAGGAATATTTGTCGGAACCTTTTCGATCTTTCACGCTACAACATGGGATTCTCCATCAAACCTCTTGTGTTGATACTCCCTCTCAGAATGGGGTAGCTGAGAGAAATAATAGGCATCTTCTCGAGACCGCACGGCCCTTTGTCATGCGGAATGTCCCTAAACATTTTTTGGGCTAACATGCTTCCATTAACTTCATTTTTATTAATGTAACGCCCCTATCGATTCTTAATCAAGTTACTCCTACCACCATTTGTTTCCAAATAATTTGTCGTTCCTTATCGTTCTATGTATTTAGATGCACGTGCTTGTTCGAGATATCCATCTATAAAGTCTCTAAATTTGATCCTAAGCAAAGTCCTTGCAGCGCATTTCTGCGATATCTCGCGTTCTCAAAAAGCAGATAAAAGGCGTATCGTCACACTCTTCGAATGCTACTTTGTGTATACTAATGTTGCATTTTTTGAGATTACCCCATTTTCCCTTTCGTCTACTGTTACAAGTCAAGGGGAGGATGATGATTTATTAGTTTATTATGTTTCTTTACTGGTTCCTCCTCCAACTCTCATTCTCAAGTAAATCTCCCACATCAGTATATACTCCTCAACTAAAACCCCTCGCCTCGAGCCCAACACCAATCGCTACATTGGGATCCGGGGCCCCTAGAGATGATTTTTCTATTGCCCTTCATAAAGGTAAACGTCTGTGTGTTTATTCAATTTCCTCATTTTGTTCTTATAACCATTTGTCATCACATTCCTATTCTTTTATTGCATCATTGGACTCTATCTCGTTGCTTAACAATGTTTCTGAAGCCCTATCTCACCCTGGTTGGCATAGTGTTATGATAGAGGAGATGGATACTTTGAATGCATAAATTGCATTGACTTTGGAAGGCGCTTTAATTGGGTTGAAGAAAGTCACTGATGCTGTTGGTTTCAATGAAGGTTAATCTCGATGGCTTAGTTGCTAGGTTGAAAGCATGCCTTGTTGCTAAAGGGCATGCCCAGACCTATGGGGTGGATTATTTTGATACCTTCTCCCTGGTTGCCAAGATGACTTATGTTTGGCTATTTATATCTTTGGCAACCACTCATAAGTGTGGACTCCACCAACTTAATAGGTAAGCACGTTTTCTTCACGATCTTCTCGAAGTTAAGTTTATATGGAGCAACTCACGCTTGTTCCTCAGTGGGGAGATCGGGTAGAGTTTGTCAGTTCCATAATCCTTACATGGCTTGAAACATAGTTCACGTGCATGGTTTGGTAAATTCGGTCAAGTAATTGAGAAGTTTGGCATGCAAAAGAGCAAATTTGATCACTATGTATTTTACATAAATTATGAAGTAGGTATCGTCTTGTTAGTTGTGTACATAAATGATATTGTCACTAATGAGTGGAGGAGTATAAGTATATCATCACTAAGTCCTTTCTTCATTGGGCCACTCCCACACAAAGGACTTGGGGGATGCTAAAGCATTTTGGTGAAATAAGCTTACGGGGCAAAGAAACATAATCTTCTTATCTCAAATGAATACGAAATGATCATTGTCTAAACAAGAAAATAGGGCAAACCACAGCTCTCCTATACACAAATCCTACATCTTACTGTGGTAAGACGTAATTGCTTAGCGACCCTAAGTGACATGTAAGACCGGTCAAGTTGAACTACTCCAGACCTCGTCCTGATATTACACACTCAGTTAGTGTTGTAAGCTATAATACATGTCATCTCCAACACCGATCATTCTAAGCAATGCATCGCATTCTACGTTACTTAAAAAGAGCCCCGCAGACGCGCAGATTTATATAGTAATTATGGGCATAATAGAATCGAGTGCTCACGACCGACAAAAAGATCTAAGGAGGAGTAGGTCCACTAAAGTTATCATTTCTTTGTCGAGGGAATCTAGCATCGTGGGAAGAGTAAGAAACATAACGTGGTTCTCGCTGCTCGAGATGCCAGAATCTAAATATAAAGCAAATTCACATAGTCCGTGCGTGAGATCATGTGGCTCATCAACTCTTGATGAAAATCCCAAAGATTAAAACTTCGGGCCCCAAAGAAACTCGTGTGACAACCAGGCTATCCTTCATATTGCATCTAATCCTGTATTTCATGAGCAAACTAAGCACATTGAGATAGATTTCCATTTTGTTTGTGATAAAATACGATTCGGTTTGATTTATACAGGATATGTAAAAGATCAAGAATAAATAGCGATATCTCGCAGCGCCTAAGCGACCTCGTTAATTATCTATATAACAAAGCTGTATACGACAACACCCATGCTCCAACTCGGCGAGCGAATGCTATAATACGATCATAATTTTACATTATTAATCAGAATCGATTGCGGTCCGACTGTAGGGCTGCGCCAACTGCGGCGATAAATCGGGCTTTACCTATCAATAATAGACTAACCTCAGATATATACACACGACGAATCAATGTAATCAGAATCGATTAGAAAGCTCGACTTATGTGGTTGTGACCAATTATGGGCTGATGATCGACTTACCTATTGTATAAACTAACCTCTCAGATAAAGCATGTTACGACGAATGACCCTATAAGTGTCCCTTCCACCTATCACCACTCTCGACTTTTCCTCGCCTGACTGGAAAGGTCGTCACAGCCTTAAGGACTTCGTAGTCAACCTGCTTCAGTGGCATAACATCGACTAAAAGAACTAAGAAGCTTTGAGTTGAAGGGGCCAGAGTACCACAATGAGCCAAGGAGCTAGTGAGCCCAATGAGCTGAGGATGTCCTTTGAGTTAATGCGCTAAGCTTTTCTTTTTCCTTTAGGAGCGGAGCAAAGACATATGTAATGTAAAACACAAGAAATTCATTCCTCCAATTCTTCCCTCCTTGTTTCTACACCTCCCTAACTCCATATCAAATTTAGAGGTAGATAAAATGCTCTAGGACCGTGATGTCATGTTAGATATCCTACTATGCCAACATCTTGTCCGAGCTCAACAGCGTATGAAAGCAACCGCTGATCTTCATCACTGTGACACATCCTTTGAGGCGGGAGACAGGGTTTATTTAAAACTTCGCCCTTATAGGCGTTTACCCTTGCTCGATGTACTATCGAAAAATATTCCAAAATTCTATGCGGCCTATCAGATCATATAAAGTGGGTAGGAGCGGTTTCATCAACTACAACTACTAGCCTCTTCAATTTATTCACCTTGTCTTTCATGTCTCTCAGCCTGGGCCCAGCTGTTGGTAATGTTCCTACTGTCTTAGCACTACCTCCTCAGTTATCAAAGGAGTTGGAGTTGTTGGTTGAACCAAACACTGTATTTCTCGCCACATTGCGTCCCAGCTCCTGGATACAGTAGAGGTCCTTATTAAATGGAGAGATTTGCCTGCCCATAAGGCTACTTGGAAACCTTATCTATTGATCTAAAATCAATTTCCTTCTTTCTCCATTGAGGACAAGGTGGCTTTCGGGGCAGGGGTATTGATAAGCCCCCGATACACATTACTTGTGCAAGGAGAAAGGGCATGTTGGGCACGTGATGGCTCACAATTAGGCTGTGTACGTGGCAGCAGCTGGGAGAGGCAGAAAATTAGGTCTTTACGGGCTGGAAGATAAAAAGGGGAAAGGCAGAAATTAGGGGAGCAGTGAAAATTTCTCTGGATTCTTACCAGTATTTTTGCTTTCTTTATCATTTTTGAAGTTTTTTTTTCAAGTATTTTCATAAATTTTGAATAAGATGCTCCAAATCAAGTGGAAGTAGACCCATCCAATTTTTACTCTAATTTTTACTAAAAAAAAGAAAGTAGATCTATCCAATTTTGCACCTGGTACCATTCAAAGATTCACTATATATCACCTCTCAGAATTTGCACGTATAACACCTAAAAACTATGACTCCAGTTGTACTTTGTAGAAGTCTCAATATAATAGATGCAAGTTGACAATTCACAAGTGGATCAAGATTCACAATCAAATACTCGAGATACATCAATAGACTTGGTTCCATATGCCCAACATGGCGACACCAAAAAATGCAGGCATATGGAATAGTACAGGTATTCTAATTTGATTTTGATATATTCCTTCTTTGAGTCTTACAGACTATCTTTCATATACATTCCTCCTTAGCAACTAACCACAGCTTTTTGGACCATGACCAATAACAGAATAGCCTGAAATGGGGATTATGCAGAGTTCCTTGAAAAAAGTGGGGAACTTTGAACAGATTCCTGCGGTCACCTTAACTAGTAATCATGCTTTGATCAAAGAGTTTAAATTTTAGAGGCATTGAATCCAGACCTAAACCCAAGAATAAGAAAGTCCAAAATACAACCAACCAACCTGTTTCAGGAACTCCGCGTCTGTTTTCAGATACCCTGCTTTGACAGCCTCCTCCTTGGTCGCATCCTCTGCACAATTTTCCAACTTTTCTAAAATGTTCGTATGCAGGTTCTCAACAACGAAGTCAGCTGCCATTTTACCTCCGTGCCCGTCATAGACCCCGAAGAAACCCTGTGCATTGGCAGCAAAATTCACAGTAATCCAACACTTTTTCTTACGAATTGGAAATAGTCAGAGATGAACTGATCTAAGTTGTACCTTATTGGAGCTACCGGATAAGCAAGAAACGATCTTATGAGCGTCTTCCATGAACTTTTTCCTACCTTTTATGGAGGAAACAGCGACCCCATTACCGAAGAAAGAAACGGCGTCATTTCGAGGAGTAGAGGATTTGGATATTTGAATTTCTTGCAGGACCTTAGGGATCTGGATGCTGGGGGGTCTTTTACGCTTCAAAGTAGAGGAAACAGTGGGAGAAGAAACTGAAGGTGCGTCCACAACTACAACCGAAGAATAGCAAGCAAGTGATGGGGAGAGAGGCTAGAGAGGCTCTAACGGCTATAAATCATGGTGTGTGTGCGAATATTTAACGGTACATGAACTGGGGAGTCAAAAGGAGTCCGGCATTGTTCAAAGAAAATGTTTCGTTGCGAGCCGTTAGGGTAGCGGTCAATTGTTTGAACTTGAAGGTCCTAAGAGGTGCTTTTTTAAATATGGTACAAATATAAATATTTAAAATCCTATGATACCTATTACCAACTGCGCAATATATTTGACGCTTTCGTACGCTCAAGATAATTTTAATAAAGATTGCTAAATCAAAGGCTTTCAAGACACGATTCTCAATATAAACGTTAAAGCCTTATTTAAAGATAATACTTCATCAGAAAATATAAAATCGCTGCCAAGACACGATTTCAATATTAACCGCTAAGTCGTTGCTTGGAAGACACGATTTCAGTTCTGTGAAAAATTAAAAGCTCACATTTTGAAGACACGGCGACATAAAATTCAAAAATCGTATTTTGAAAACACGATTTCAATATAAAATTTTGAAGTTATATTTTGAAAACATAATTTCAATGTAAAATTTTAAAGTTGCAATGATATCATATTAAAGGAAATGATAAATCCTCAGCATGCAAAATTAGGAGTCTACTTGGAAAACTATATTAAGACAAGATGTTGATTTCTTTGCTTGCATTTCACTTCTGTTGATTTTTCTAATGTGCCTTCAACAATTTACACTATTTCATATTGATATCATAACACATGGCCTCGTTATTTGAATCTTATTCACTTTTACGATTGATTGTTTTACATTATTTAAATTCATTTTAATTTCTTAACAGTGGATCGTTTAAGAATTTGTTTTATTAAAAAAAATTATTTTAAATCAGAATTTTGTATTAAAAAAAAACATTTTAAAAAATATATATTGTGATGTATTTTTAAGGTCATTTCAATTGCTAAGTTGTGATCAATGTGTTTTACATTAAAATTATGTCTGAAAAATAGAACTTCAAATTTTATATCAAATTGCCAAAATACGACTTCAAAATTTTGCTAATAAAATCGCATTTTCAAAAATGCGACTTCAAAATTTTACATTTTGTAATCGCTGCTTTCAAAACACGATTTCATAATTTTACACTAAAATCGCGTTTTCAAAACACGACTTCACAATTTTATACTAAAATAATGTCTTCAAACATGACTTTATAATTTTACTCTGAAATCATATGTTTAAAATACGATTTTTTAATTTTACATTGAAATCGTGTCTTGAAAACACGATTTCACAATTTGTCACTAAAATCTTGTCTTTAAATCACGATTTCAACATTTTACACTAAAATCGTATCTTCAAAACACAACTTCAATTTTACATTGAAATTGTGTTTTCAAAACATGACTTCACAATTTGACATTGAAATCGTGTCTTCAAAATACAATTTCGTAATTTTATACTGAAATCGTGTCTTGAAAACATGATATACATATGGCGCTTAGTTGGCAATAGGTACCATAGATTTCTAAATATTTATTTTTGTATCATAGTTAAAAAAAATATTTTTTTCAATAATATTATTATTATAAAACGCCCGACCTATAAGTCGTGCCCAGGTGCACCTTCAAGGTTCAAACTATATATATCACATATACAAATACGCTAAGATTCATGAATGATGAAATTAGAGGTTAATAACATAAATCTTTTTCAGCTCAATAATTTGATAATATTATAATTACTAAAATATATATGACTCTAATTCGTTAAAATACTAACGACCATAATCTAATTTATTATCCTCGCCTAATCGAATATGTTTTGTTGTGTCAATGCACCAAATAATGCAAACAAGTTAAATAACTAAAGGCGGAAAAGAAAGAAAATACGAAAAATTTAACGAGATTTGGTATAAATACCTACGTCCTCGAGCGCCACGGAAAAATTTCATTAATCAAAAAGAATTACAAACTTATGATCACAAATCATTTTTTTAAGAAATTGAGTCAAAAAGTAAATACTTAAACAATTACGCAATATTACAAATATCCTAAAGTAGATAGGGAAGAGGTGCAAATATTACAAACATCAAAGGCCCTTTTATAGGCTAAGGGGTGGAAGCAAATCCCACTTTTAACCGATATGGGATTGCAAAATTAGACAAAATATAACAAATCTTCACGTTGACGAATATATCAATCTCACCTCGAAACTTCTCTTTTTTAACAAAAGCTACAACGCCTCCAAATGTGCTCAATGGCGCAATCAAACTTTCTCAGTATTAATCGAGTCCAAACAATGATTAAACTTGATCGTTGTCACCACCGTAGTCAACATATATGTAGGATTCTTGAAAGTCTCAATATTTTGAAGTAAGATTCGTCCTTCACTAATAATCTTTCACATAAAATGATAGCGAACATCAATATGCTTCGTATGAACATGAAACACTGGATTCTTTGCTAAATAAATAGCACTATGATTGTCTACCAATATCCTTTACCAGGATCATGCATATACCTGCTCACTACTCCAACTGCAGGCCCCAAACATCTATGCCACAAACAAGTAATCTTTGAATCTTCATCATTACCAGAAACTGTGGCCACTACTCCAATCATTGTACTACATTATAGTAATATAAGTTATTTTTTCTTGTGTCTTTTATAACCAAAAGAGCACTTGAAATGACATTTAAAACTCCATCTCGAATAATCACGACAAGGCCTTTAGATTCTAAGGCCCCAAAAGAGATGAGATTTTTTTTTAACTTCAGTACATACCGAACATCTGTCAAAACTCTAATTGAACCATCATGGTTCCTCAATCAGATCGAACTCATCATAGTGATATAGCTAACATCACTAGTACCAATATAAAAAACTCTACCATCAACTTCTTCAAACTTGAAGAACCACTCCTTATATAGACACGTATGATAAGTACAACTTATATCCAAAATTCATTCATCAAAACCATTAATAGTTTGATGACCAACTAAACAGAACTCATAATCACCACCACGCTTAATAACATATGCATCAAATATGGACTTGCTCTTATCTTTTTTTTTAAACTTAGGACAATCTTTCTTCCAATGCCTCTTCTCTAACAAAAGGCACACTCATATTTTCCCAGTTTACTCTTTGTTCTCACCTTTCCCTTTTTTTCCCATATCTTATTTTGACTACGCTTCTCACTGTCAATGCTTCCACTGACTCATCCCAATGTTCTTTTTTATCTTTCTTCGGTATTTCATAATTCAACAACGCAAAACAAACTTCTTCAAAAGACAGTTTATCCTTCCCATGGATAAGGGTAATACAAAGATGATCCAACTTATCAAGAATAGAACCAATCAATAATATAGCCTTACGTTCATCTTTGAATGTCTCATCTAAGTTTAATAAATCAGCAATTAATTTATTAAACTCATCAATATGGGAATCAATGCTCATACCTGACTTTAATTGGAGACGAAATAATATCTTCAATAGGTAAAATCGATTCTCATTTATTTTCTTCGTATATTTATTTTCCAGCGCCTTCCACAAACTATAGGCAATGTCTTGTAGAAACATATACCTCTGCTCTTTAGCTAGATAAGAAAGATTCAACCCACAACTTTCTATGTTAAGCCTTTCCCAATCAATCTCACGAGTATCATCTGGTCTTGTTTCTTTCAAAACTATATCCAAATCTAGCATATAAAGCGCATCCTTCATATCACTATGTCATGAACCGAAATTATTCTAGCCATCAAAATTTTCAACATCTACTTTTGTATTTGTGACTGCCGTTTTCAACCTAGATTCTATCATCTTTTTGCACAACTGTGCATGTGAATACTAGGACAATTCCCAAGAAATATTAAATTAACCACCACAGTCCCACTTAGAACGAGTCTCCTTAAACGGAACAAAAGTTCCTAAGAAATGCTGAATTGGTCCAAATTGTGTCAAAATACCAATTTCATTAGACAAAACTTCCATAGATATTCCAACCAATGGACCTTCTCTTGAACAGATTTCAACTGTCAACAGTTTAAGGACAAATTTTTGATGTGGAAGATCGGGCTACGCCACAACCACATAGCATACTTATAATGTCACTTGAACAAATTTCAACTATCAATAGTTTAAGGACAAATTTCTAATGTGAAAGATCAGGCTATGCCGTAACCATAGAGCATGCTTATAACTTCAAAAGAACCTAAAGCTCTAATACCAATTATCGTGTCAATGCATCAAATAATGCTAACAAGTGGAATAAGTAAAGGTAAAAAAGAAAAATAACACAAAGAATTTAATGAGGTTCGGTATAAATACATATGTCCTCGACCCCCACATAAAACTTCCATTGATAAAAGAGAATTATAAACTTAGGGATGCAAATCCATTTCTTAAGAAATATAGCCAAAAAGTAAATACCCAAGTAATTGGGTAATATTACAAATACCCTAAAGTAGATAGAGAAATTGTGCAAATATTACAAAGTATTAAAGACTTTTTTATAAGCTAGAGGGTGAAAGCAAATTCTACTTTTAATCCATGTGAGATTGCATAATGAGACAAAATATAACATGTTTTACTCATCCACACACACAAAAATATAAAATTGCAACAATATGATAAATAAAAAAACGTCGTAACAAAACGACACAAAACCAAACGACATAATAAGACAAAGAAATCACGAAACTCAAGATATAACTCAGATTTATATGAAATAACCACTTTATACTGAATAAATCGATGTAAATGTTATAAAATCAGGATTTCAAGCAAGGATATCTAAAAATCACCTTTCCTTACTTAAGAAAGATGAGTGACTATAAGGGAAAATTGAGAGGTGCCCAATATTTTATTGATAGTTTTTCTTTTTTATTTTTTTAAATAATATTTTTTATTGATAGTTAAAAAACAAAATATTCATCATTTCTCTTGTTATAGTTCGTACATAAACTTTTATAATTATCTGGTCTTTGCTCTTTGGAAAGCGACTACAATATGATAATTAGCGCTTGAGAGTGCATTTAATGTGAACGAATCAAGCGAGTATAAAGAAAATGTAATGAGGAATTATTTTGAATATTGAATAGGCAGATTTTCTATAGTTTTGATTACAAATTAAAAAGAAGCATTTGGTTAAAAAATTTCAAATAATTCTAAATTTGTAAATCTAACTTTGTTCGTTCCTTTTTCTTTTTTTTTAAATAATTAATTTTAAACAAAATTGTCTTTTACTATTACATGTACATACTTATATTTGTTTTGTCTTTCCAGAAAAATATGAAGATTATAAAAAACACATTTTTTTTTAATACACAAAAACCACTAAATTTAAAAACAATAATGGTTTTAAAAAGAACACCAAAATTGTATTCTTTGTGTTTTCAAAAATTAATCTTAATAATAGTTTTCAAAAACAAGAACCAAACATACTCTTAGATTTTCGAAATTCAATTTTCAAATGATCTTTTAATCAAATCACCCATTGAAAAAAAAAGAAAAAAAGTGTTCACGTATGAGGATTAAATACATTCTATATCCTTGATCTTTCATGCATGTATTTTAAATTTTATCATTCACATTCAAAATCAATATTTTACTTCTTAATTTTGTTAAAAAGACAATGTTTTTACCTTTTGTATTATTTTTTTGACAACTAAACACTTTAGTTATGATATAATAAATTGAATCCAGAACCTTTTCCCATCTTATGCGCTGCATTTTCAAAATGTTAAACGTTTTACCATATAAGCTAAGCATAATAGGCTATCGCTTGTATATTTTTACAACGTTGATAAACAATTTATGAAAAAAAAAAGACTGAAATGTAAAGGAAATATATGTTTAATTCGAGGTCAAAATTGTCACACTTTGCAATTGTATACAAAAAATTACGAATAATTATACAAAAACACTTTGCAATTCTATGGAAAGTAAAAGCAAAAAAAATCTTGCTAATTAGATCTAAGTTAAATGGTTAAGAGCTTGGACGGAAATAGAGAGAGAAAATATCATCAATAAAACCTAAGTCATGTGTTTAAGAGCTCATGTGGTTAAAACAATTGAACTCTTATTCATCCAATTATTTGATTTTTTGGGTCCAAGAAGAAGCAAATAAATAAATAAACCTAAGCTTATGAATACAGTGTACGATAGCACGCAAATTGTTTCAACATCTTAGAACTTCCCAAAATCCAAATGATCAATAGCAAAAAAAAAAACCTTATACATAATTATAAAGAAATTTATCTATTTATAATAAGTCCGAGGAGTCTATTTGGCAGTAATTATATTAGAAATGGTTTTGATAAAAAATACTCCTTTTAAAAGTGTTTTAAGAAAAACTATTTATTTATTGTTTCCAAAAAAAAAAGAAAAATCATTTATAAATGTTATCAAAATAAGATGATTTAAAATTTTCTATAGTTTTTATTATTATTTTACAGTAAAAAAATATTAAGAAGATAATTTGTTTTGTATGAGAACATGATGTGTTTTTATGACACAGTTCGTATCATTAAAATGATAGGTATCAAGACTCTTTGAACTGGGCAGGCATTTGATGCCTAATAATCTGACCATTGCTCTGAAGATAATATTTTCATACCTATCACGACATTTTCAATCCTGAATCAACAGGGATTTTTACGAACCTGATCAAGGCTATCAGGGTCGGGCAATGGACGCTTGACGTCTTGACAAGTAGGATCGCCGTAGTGGCCGGGGTTTGCGACGGGGTTTGAAGGTATCGCTCTCTACAAAAACAAGAATGGAAGGGGGGTCGACGAGGCTTCGCCCGCGCCGCTCCGATGCCTGGGGCAATCCCGCCGGGAGCGCGTGTGGGCTTCGCTGAACCGATCAAGCGCTACCGTGGGTCGGGCAATGGATCGGATCGCCCCTGGATCGCAGATCCGGCAGGCTGGTTTGTGACGGTTTGAAGGTACTGCCTCCGCAAAAACAAGAATGGAAGGGGGGTCGACGTGGCTTCGCCTGCGGGTCGCCCGATGCCTAAGCCGGCTTTCGAGGGAAAAGCGATCATTAGACTCCGCTTAGTATCGGGCATGTTACAGGCATCTTTCACCGATGGGGGTGACCTTTGTATTTATAGTAGATGTTCAACCATTGATGGTGATTAGGATTTGAAGTTCCTATCGATGGGGTATTTCGTTATTATCGATATTCAGATTTGGTAATGGATATAGAAAGAGCAGCTTACTGGGATAATCTTCCTTCCTTATCGGGGATCCGACTGATGTTGATCTAATATTGCCTTTTCTTTCCTTATCGGGTGAGATTTGACGGATCATGAGTAATATATTATTGGGGTGGACTATTCTATTTTCTCAGACTGTGGGAGACTTCCCATAATTGGTCTTCGTTCAATCGTCATTCTTATTTCGCCGACACCAAAGGCTCAATGTCGCCAAAGTGCCTAAATGTCTGAGACATGGGCATGTCTCTCCTCAGTGGGTTCAAATGGACCGGTCTCATCGCTCGTCATCGGCCTCTTTCGGCCCGCAAAGGCCCGCGGTTCTTTATTAACCCTATCACCGCCCCTGCACTCAGGTACCTGTTCGGCAGCGCACAACTGTCTCGCTGCGCAACTTCCACGTGACCGCCTGGGTCGGATTAGTTAGGCTTGGTCGCCATTCGCTCACGATAATGACGACTCTTCTGGCTTCCGAGCTCATTTCTCCTATTCTTCTGGGCTTCCTTTTGTTTTCTCATGATGACCCTCCCGTCCCGTGTGCCACTGCTCTGGACCTTTCTTTTGCCTTAGCGAGTTCGACTTCCTTCTTAGTCTTCTATCTCGAGCTTTTTCGTGCGTAGAAATCTTTCTCTGGCTGCCTTTCTCTCAATCCACCGCATCTGCTTCTTAATTTCTTTCCCAGCGATAAGACGAGTTGCTCGGGGTCGGGCTGAATTTTGTTTTCACTATCCACTTTCATTATGGGTCCGGGGTCGCTTCTTCTTGTGTATTGATGGTGATTCTTCTATTATTGTCAGGTTCTAGACGAATCGGTGGTATCTCCGACCGTTATCTGTTCGAGATGCTCCGAGGTGCCCCCTCGACAAGGGCAAGGGGAAAGTGAACCCGACAAATACCCCGGGAGCTCTGGACTCCAGATATGCCGCTCACTCAAAGATGCTTTAAATCGTGGGACCCTTGTGCAAGGCCTGGCCCTTCATATGGGGCCATTTTCACAGACGTTATCGCCCCATGCTCGTGGTCCTCGACGCTTTCAATTTCTATGTGGTCTTTGTGCCTAGGATGGTGTGTTTCTTCAAGTGGCCTTCGATAACGGCCCGCTTCCTCCGCACCCTTCATAAAAAGGGTTTTCGCAGCGATTTAATGTGTATGTCTCGCTTCAACTCGCGCCCAACGGTCAGTATTTTTGTTAGTCTCGCCGGTTTTCTTTAGGACAAAGGCCCTGTCCCCAACACAGCCTTTGCTTCTTACCTTTAGCCCGAAGGAGACATCCGAGGGCTTTTTATTTTCTAGGCGTTCCTACGTCCTCCGGGTGATTCTCGATCTTCCCTCTCCTCCCATAGGCCGTGGAAGTGGATCGCTATTTCTTCAAGAGCGGTCGCACTGTGAGCATGATCCTTCGACAAGGACGACACCATGCCCGGCGGCTCGACTACCCCCGAGGAATCTTCGTGGAGTGTTCGCTTTGTTTTTGGTTATAATCAGGTGTGGCCACCGGGCATCTCCTCACTGTGATCATTTTACATGTTTTCCTCAGTGTCGAATTGAACTCGGGCCATGAAGATAACGTCAGAGCGCCAAGGCTAATGAAAGGCCTTCGCCCACGAGTCGATCATGTCGGATGTTCCGTAATTCATCGAGTTCAAGTCCACTCGACCGCTGCCTCCCAAGGCCTTCACCTCCTTCCACTATAAAAGTTCCTCCCGTTGGGCCCTCTGCTGCTAAACCCACTAGGGGGAACTGTTGGCCCAGTTGGAGATGGTGTCTCGGAAGCCCCGGAGTAGGAAACGAAAAACCTCGCACTCTACTGAAAGATACAGCCGCTTTGGTCAAGTTCCGAAGTCAGTATCGCCATCTTCCGTCCTCTCATATCCATAAATCAAGACGGATTATGGCTCCTATAGTTTTGAGCTCGCGATCCCATTCAGTCCGTCGCAGCGCAGAGAGTGATCCTCGGGCGGGCCGCTCGAGCACCGTTGGCGATCACGCCCATTACTGTCTGAACCCGCCTAACTGAGAAGGTTGCTCGCCTTCTCGGCGGGAGGAAGAGGCGCGAGGAGGAAAGATCCGAACCCTGCTGGCGGACGGATTCTTTACTCACAATGCCGAGCCTCGCCAAGAAAGCGCCCCGTCTCATTCTTAAGGATTCTCGATCTTAAGAGGCCTACGCACGCTCACGAGGCTTCGCCCTATCTCTCCGTGGGGGTCGCTCCTCAAGTTCCCGTGACTCGTCATATTTGACTCCATTGAGATGAGTTTCAGCTTGCTGATGTTGATTCTATGCCGGATGTGCGTGGCTACCCGCCTAGCTGGCTCGCGAAGGCAAAATAAATGAAGGTCATGCTAAAGCGCCCGCTTATAAGGCAGCGCGGCTTCCTCACATCTCGAGCAAGCCAGCCAGCGAGGCTCCGTGCAACGTATGACCGAGAAGCCGTGAAGTCCAAGTCGTGACCAAACATACCACTGCTCGCAAGGGCCGAGGGTAGGAGGACGCAGGCCCTGACAGCTTGAGAGCGAACAAGGCGAGCCGGAGGTTCACGTGATGATTCGAGGGTCGCAGAATTGATGAGCTAGTGACGACCGCAGCCCGCCAAAGATGAACTCGTATGGTTAGGACGCAGCTTCACGTCCCAAGGCGAGCTTCAGGAGTCTAAGGAAGAGTCACAAGGCGATCAAAGACGCATCTTCGTGATAAGACGACAGCTGAGCGAGGCTCGTCGCAGGTCGACGAGGCGCCACCGCGGAACGCCCGAATGAGGAGTGTCGTGGGTTACGTGGGGATCTTCTCAGCAAATAACTTTAGTGGCTCAACGAGAAGAAGTTAATGGAAGACTGAGAGCTGAGGCTTCTAATCAATGGGTTTCTAGGTGGCTCGCCTTCGTAAGAAGGTCAGCATCGCCTATTCTACCGACTTTAACTTGACCTTCCTAAAGGATCGCAGGAGGATGAGGGTCCTTCTCACGACATCCCCGGAGAGCCAGCACCCCCCCAAGTAAGGCCCACTCTTCTCTTCACCGTCAGCTTTCGATGCCTAGCTCGCCGGGCCTCGACGCCGGCTTTACACTTTTTTTTTTTGCACATTGGCCTGGGCCCCAAAATGCTATGTAATTGGCCCTTGATGAATACCATTCGTACCTCATTGGCCGCTCTACTTGTGCTCTTTTGACGTTCTTCTTAATTTCAATCGACTTCGCTCACAGGTTCCACTAGGAGCCCGAGTTGAGACGCTGAGTCAGCTGGTCATACTTACCGACGGTCGAGTCAAATGGCTCCAGTTTCGTATGGTTCGTAGAATCGCTGAGCCTTCCGCCAATGCGAGCCGCCGTGCTCCGCCGGCCGACGGTTAGCTGAAATGGCTCTCGTGCAGCGTGATCGCGCGCAGTAGACGAACTTGTCAAAGTGAGTCATTGGCTCCTCGCGCCGCGGGCCGAGCGGCGACATCCCGGAAGACCTCACCTCGTGTGGAAGGCGGATTCGCGCGTAGTGTACCTAACTCGGGCCAAAGTGAGCCGGGCTCGGCACAGGGTCAGGAAAGTGGCGATGTAGCCCGAGCCGATCTCGACTCGTAGCGTGGATTCCTCGCGGCAGAGTGTGACGAACTCACGGCGTAGCCGCTCGGGCTCGGCGCCAGTGGCCGAGTGGCGATGTAGCCCTGGTGCTCGATCCGACCGTAGCCGTGGATTCAGGCGCAGTAGACGAACTCGGGCTGGCGGAGCCGGGCTGGCTCCCGGCGCCAGGGCCGAGCAGCGATGTAGCCCGAGCCGACCGACTCCCGTAGCGTGACTGCAAGTGCAGTAGACGCACCTGCCGGCTGAAGCCGCGGCCCGGCGCCGTAGTGTCGATGTACTCGAAGCCGACCGACCCTCGTATTTCACCGCGGAGAGTAGACGAACTCGCTAAGTGAGTCAGCTGGCTCCGCAATCGTGGCCGAAAGGGCGATGTAGCCTCGAAAGGATCTCGACTCGTGAAGCGTGACTGCGCAGTGTACGAACCGCCCAAGCGAGCCGGGCCCGGCGCCGTGGGCCGAGCGGCGATGTAGCCGAGCCGATCCGACCGTGCAATGCGGACTGCGCGCAGACGAACTCGCCAAAGTGAGCCGGGCTCGGGCGCCGTGGCCAGCGGCGATGTAGCCCGAGCCGATCCGACCGCGTAGCGTGACTCAGGCATAGCGACAACTCGCCGGCGGAGCCGCGCTCCGCGCCGGCCGAAAGGGCGAGTAGCTCGAAATGATCCGACTTCAGTGGGCTGCGACCTGCGGCGTGCAGCAGACAACCGGCCGGCGGAGCCAGTTCGGCGCCGTGGGCCCGGGCGATGTAGCCGAGCCGACCGAATTCTCGTGGGGCGCGGACTGTGCGCAGTGACAACTCGCTGGCGAGCCGCCGGGCTCGGCGCCAGGGCCGAGCGGCGGCGTAGCCGAGCTGATCCGACTCGTGGCGTGACTGCAGCAGTAGACGAACTCGCTGGCAGCTGCTCCGGCGCCGTGGCCGAAAAGTGACGATGTACCGAGCCGATCCGACTCCTCAGTGGGGCCGCGGACTGCAGCAGATGAACTCTGACGAAGTGAGCTTCACTGGCCCGGCGCCGGTGGGGCTTTGAGTGACGATGTAGCCTGAGCCGACCGACCTGCGTAGCGCGGACTGGGTAGAGCAGACAACCGGGCGAGCCGGGCTCCGGCGCCGTGGCCGAGCGGCTGCGGAAGCCCGAGCTGATCCACCGTAGCCGTGGACTGTGCGCAGTAGACGAACTCGCCGGCAAGCCGGGCCGGGCTCGGCGCCGCGGGCCGAGTGGCTATGTAGCCTCGAAATGACCTCGACTCCTCGTAGCGCAGGATTCGCGGCAGAGACAACTGGGCTAAGCCGAAGCCGCCGCTCGCGCCAGGGGTCACATGGCGAAGCTGAAGCCGACCACTCGCGAAGCGCGGACTACAGAAAGTATCGAACTCATCGGCGAGTCGCCTCGCGCCGCCGAAAAGGCGGAAGTTCGAGCCGACCGACTCTCGTACGCGGACTCAGGCGAGTGGGATTTAATCCCCGCCGGGCCGTAGACGCCGGCTCGCGCCGTGGCCGAAAGGGCGATGTAGCCCGAGCCGATCTTGACTCCTCGTAGCGTGATCTGCGGCGCAGTAGACGTAACTCGCCAAGTGAGCCGGCCAAGCCCGGCGCGCCGGTCGGCGACGATGTACCGAAATGATCCGACTCCTCGTGTAAATGCGGACTGCGCGTAGAGTGTATTTAACTCGTCGAAGTGAGCCGTTGGGCTTCGCGCCGTGGGCCGAGTGACGATGTAGCCCGAAATATCCGACTCATCAGTAGCATGACTCGCGGCGTAGTAGACGAACCTGGCCGGCGAGTCATGCGCGCCATTCGACCGATTTTCGAAAGGTGCGAACGCCTTTAATGCCGATTTATAAAGAATTTGAACTGCTCGTGACTTTTTGAGTGTTTGCCTTCTTATAAATGACGGCTTCATGGCGATGGGGGTTTATACTTTGAATATTCCGGGCTTCTTCCGCGCCACCGAAATCTGGGCGGCGACGGCGCCGAAGTCCGGTCGCCTTCGCCTGGGATCCACCGAAGATTCTAGCTCCAGCCTTTGTCAATTTCTCGCCAGGAGTCAGGTTTTTCCCTAGTCTCCCTTTTATAGGAGTCATGCTATTCCCTAGCTCGCTAGGGAATGCATCCGGGGAGGACGTGCATTTCAAGGCCGCCTCTCCATTTTCTCTCGCTCTCTTCTTCCTTTCTCCTTTCTCCTTCTCCTTCTTTTCATCTTTTCTTCCCACATTCCTCATTCTCCTCTTTTTTGTTTTTTTAACACAAACTCCTTCCATCCCTTTCTTCTTTCTCCTTTTCCACCTTCTGGTCTTCTCTCTCCCATTTTCTTTTCCTTTTTTCTTCCTGAAGTTTTTTTTTTTTTTTTTTTTTTTGAGGGAACTGCCTGTAGTGCTTCCAAGATGTAATCAATGACACCACTGATTGTAATTGAATGTAATCTGATTGGAATAAAGAGAGGCTTTTACTTTTATGTCTATATGAGTTGCCTCATTCTATTATGTAATCTTTTCTCGAAAGCATTGTATGTATGAGTTGCTTCAGACATCTTAGACAAATAATCGCAAATGGTTGAATCGCGAACTAAAATTGACAAATCTCCATTTAAGACATAAACCAAGGTTTACCGATAAAAACGTTTAAGATGTTCGTATTCCTCACATGTTGTAAAAATCCTTCCTTCCTCCCGGGCTGGGAGTTCAGAATTGCCCCGGTCTCGACGACTCGAGATATGATATGTGCCTTCCCGGGCCAGCCCACTTCCATGCAGGCCGGATTCTTCTTGCCGGCGCAGCTTTTTAGACCAAATCACCCTAGCTGTAGCTTCCGGGTCTGACTTTTTTGCTGTAGTACCTCGCCGCTTCCTTGCAGTCTTCGCACGCTTTAGAACCCGCTTCACGTTTTCATCTAAGAGGTCCAAATTTAGACTGAGAGCCTCGTCATTATGCTCCACTGTTGCTAATTCGATCCTTGGGGACTTTAATCCCGACTCTTATTGTGGCCATCGTCAAAGGTCAAGGCTGGGTGGCAAATGGGGGTTTTCCTCGGTTGCCGACTGTAGTCCTAAGCCCATAGCACCTCTGGGAGGTACTCTACCCACTTTCCCTTAAGATCTTCCAATCTGGTCTTCAAAGCGGCCTTAAGGGTTCTGCACGGTGACTTCTACCTGTCCGTTAGACTCAGGATGTGTCGAGACGAAAGACAATTCTTAATTCAGTTTCAAGACGTAAATCTCCTCGACCTTACGTTATCAAATTGTTTTCCGTTATCCGACACCAGGGCTCTTGGGATACCAAACTCGCATAGTGATGGGCCACACAAAATTGCGCATTTCCGTGGATCGTGGCTAAAGGCTCTGGCCACCCCACTCGTGAAGCACTCCACCGCGACGACGATGAACTTACGACCGGCCTTCCCGCACAGAAATCCCAGTATGTCCAAACCCCCATCGTTGGAAGGGCCGGCTCGTGGATCGACGCCAAAGTGCCTGGCTAGAGGCGTGAGATCTCGCGTGTTCCCGGGCAAATCTGCGATTTAACCAGGTCGGTCGCTCGAAAGTATTGCGGGCCAAGAATATCCTTGTCTCAAGACCTTTCGCCAAGTGCTCGAGCCCGATATGATTTCCGTGATATACCCTGTGTACCTCTCTCTTTAGCACGACTGATGTTTTTTCCTCCCGCGATGCAGAATTTAAGGATGTGAGTGAAGAACCTCGTCAGATAAAGCCCCTTATGATTACAGAACTCAAGTATCTCGCCCTTATTTTTAAACGCTTCTTCGTTGTCGTAGACATCCTGTCTATTATATAATCCTGGGAGTGGTCCATCCAACTTTGCCTCGACTGATCTGGCAACTCCACGTCAGCAGATCGATGTAGGGCTCGCCATTCACGTGTCGATCTACCGAGGTCCTCCTCCCGTGAGGCCAAGCCGCTAACTTTGCCGTCTGGCCGGAGTTCTCTCGCTTCCTGTGGACATGTCCGACCCGAACCCGTGATGAATTTTTTTAATAAATCTCGCATCTTTGAGATATAGGATCATCCCTTCCACTTTTAGCCTCGTAGGTGTCTTCTTTATTTGTCTGCACCACCGCTGGGAGTCGCCGCACCTCCAAATGGGTCAACTTCCAATAATGAAGCAAGGTCAGCCTGCCCGCCATACTCGCCGCTTGCCGGGAGGCCCGAATCCGAACTGAAAGTGCGTACTAATGTCTATTCCTTTCCGGGGAGAGTGTCAAGACAGGACTGCCCCGCTCCCGCGTGATTTGAGGTCTACCCACGTAGAGTTTCCGCATGGGAGGTCATTCATTGCCGAGCTGCTTCCTAAGCAGGTTCGTCGAGGTGAATTTAAGACAAAGCCCGGGTTAAGACCCGCCTATCGCAGTTTTCACTGATGTTGACTCGGCCGCCTCTATGGGCCCACTTCCACGCCTTCCTGAGACTTTGATTTATGTAACACTTGCTTCATCTGGGAATTCCGTTTTGGAACTTCTATGGTGCGAGCCCGGAAGTAAGGGCGAGTTCGAAGGCGTTACCAAGGCTGTTAAAATTAAGCTTTTCCATCTTTGGTACTTCTCCTCCGCATCCCTCTCAAAGCTCTGGGCCGCACAGAACTCGGACGCCGGTATCAAGCTTTGTCTCTCGACGAGGACAACACCGATTGAGAAGTCCGATACCTGCCAAAGTACAGAGAGGGAGTTCCCCTTCTCGCAGATCTCTACTAGAATGGGAGGGAGCCTCAAATATGTTTTCTCAAAGCCGAGAATGCTCCCCTCGCACCTCGTATCCCACAAAAGGCCTTCTTCTCAGACTTGAAGAAAAAGGCCGAGATTTATCACTTGCCCCGATACCGACCTGGCTTAAGGCGCCAATCCTTCCCCGGGTCGTCAACTTCCTTTATGCCGGGATGGCGATGGCATGCGTCTACATCCTTATCTTGTCCTGATTTTTGCTTCCTCTACTCCTGGTGGAGCTGACTATGAAACCCAGAATTTCCCCGTCGACACCAAGGCAACACTCCTTAGCTAGATCTCGCCATGTTGTAGCCAAGACTGAACGCTGACATATGGCTCATGGGAGCCCAGCCTGAGGTGGATTTACCAAGATATCATCTATGTACACTTCCATAGTCAGGTGCCTAACTGCTCAAACATCCGATTCACCAACCTCTCGATGATGTAGCTCCTCGGCCAAGCAAACGAACGACATCACACCGATAGCACAGGTTCTAGCGCTGCGTGATCTAACGACGCGTTTTTCGATCAATTGGTCCATACTGGCCCGGGTTGTAGCCGAGCAGCGCATCCATAAAAACCGAGGGAGTTCATGGCCGCTGGCGGTATCTTTCACGATGTCGATTCGCAAGCAGAGGGAAACGCACTGGGGCAACGCTTATTGATAAATGGGCGAAGTCTATGTAGTCGCCATTCTCCGTTGTCTTTTTGATTAGCACGACATTACACCATTCGCAGGCCTCTACTTCCCTTAATCGCCCGCTCGTATTTTGTTAACTTCTTCGCTGATGGCTTCTTTTTCCTTTCTCGAGCGTAGTTTCGCTTGATCGCTTCAGCGACGGGTCGGACGCTCGTTATGGTGATTACCGGAGGAATTGTACCAGATAAATTCTCCCATGTTCGTCGCTTCCATGCGAAGACGCCTTTGTTTTGTCTTAAAAATGATAAGGTGGTTTTTTGAGGTATTCGCTAGTTTAGCCGGAGCAGAAGTGATGTTCGTGGTCGCCATCCAACGATGGCCTGTCAGCTTCAGGGCTCGCTCACGAGTACCTTTGTCACGCATGTCGAAGCCGGGCCCACGCATATGCTGTCGAATCGCTTGCTTCACATGGATGCCGATAGCATTCCCTTGGCCACTCGCTGGTCTTCCTCGAATCATTCCTACCCTCGCACGGTAGGGAATTTGATCATCATGTAAGATACATGAAGGGATGGCTTTTTTATCGCATCGGGTGGGAAGGTCTCGCTTCAAGAACATGTTATGCGCATCAGGCGCTTCACGATGAGGAATCTTGTCGTAGTCGCCGCTATATCGGGGACAAATCTCCAATGTGAGTACCATGTATCGGTGCCCCAGAGGTAATACTCTTCCCCGTATATCAGTGATGTGTGTCAAGGGTTCTGTTTTCCCTCCTTCCGATGCCCATTTCATCAAAGCGTCGACGCCGAAGATGACATCGCTGAACTCCCTCGCTGCGACAGTTAACCGATGAACCGTTTTGTCGTCACAACCGCCGCCGGGAACCACCGCTGGGTCGCCATGAGGGTGCCGGCATCCTCTATATTCCGTGGAAGTCGTGAGAACGCGGATGGATGTGTGTCAAGTCGTGGTAGTTTAGACACTACCCACTTCCGCTATCTCTCGGCCGATCTAATGCTGCGTTAGACGGCCTCGAGCCGAGCCGATTCCCTCCTCCCGCGAATCCTCCCGAGATTACCCGGATTTCACCTAGTGGATTGTCGGGTGCCGACGTCGCCCAGCCAAGGTGGTGGTCGGGCCGGGCTCCAACCCGGTTCAGCTTGATTTCGATCTGATTTTCAGGGGATATAAAGCGCCGGAGGTATCCACGCCGTATCAAGTATTCTATTGCTCTCAGCCAGATGCGCCGTCCTGCGGCGTCCGGTGGGGCCCCTGCGGAACGCAATACTGGAGTTGTCCCGCTGTAGGTCTCGACCACTCGCCGGCCACCTCAAGAATTGCTCGCTGCATCGCGTAACCCGCGACACCGGCGGCCGCGGCGGTGAAACGCCGCGTGCAAGTCGCCGCCTTTCTGACATGATGCACCCACCCATCTCTCGAGGTTTCACGCCCCGGGAGATCGCTCCATTTTCTTTCGGCATCCTTCCTCGTCGCTTGTCTTCGTGGCCGCCCCCCGCCGCTTGCCTCGACCGCTTGCGGAATGGAAAGAGCTCTCTCTTCGGATATGAGGCCTCTTCACCGCTAATATGAGCCGCTTTTTGCGAGCACCTCTCGCCATGCTTGTTCGGGATTTTTGAGATGGAACATCTTTCTCGGACCGAACCCTGGGGCCACCCATGAACAAAGGCGAATTTCTCGTCGTATATCTACTCCTAGAGCATCTCCCAAGACAATCGCCGGACATAAGACTCAAGCTTTCTACGAGCCCCGGCTTGATACGCCAGATGATAACTTTGCTGGTAGAAGTCCCGGCCCCAATGAAGTGAAAGAGACTAATGCAATGGATAGCTCCCTCGAATGGAGTGAGATCGAGACCTGGGAGTCTATCAACCATGCCAAGGCCTGCCTTTCGCGGTGATAGCGAAAAGCTCTGCATCGCACCGATCTTGATACCCATGCAACTCCATTTGATTTTTGCGGTGCTGGAGATGATCGACGGATCTCTACCACCGCCGAACGCTTCCACCGCGGGGGCACTCGGAACTCGTTGGAAGCGGGGAAGCGGAGTACTCTGATGTATGGTGACTCGCTTGTCGCACCAAGGTGTCCATACTGGGCCGAGCAACGTCCTTTCTCACCCTCACCTCCTTCACACGCCCGGCCTGCCGGAGGTTCTTGAACTTGTTCCCATGATTGTTCCCCCGAAGCCTCCTCGGGCCGAGAATGGCACACTCCTGCTCCCGACGTGAGCCCTCCAAGGGCTGCTTGCCGCCTTCCCCCTCCAAGGGCTAGACGGGTCCCGTGCCCCCGGCCTCCGACCCGTATTCCCCGCCCGCTCAGCCCCTTGGGAAAGTACCGATATTATGTCGGCTCTTCACGGGGGAATGTCATGACCTTCCTCAGCTCGCCGCTTCCCTCCCTGGTCGCCGGATCTCGTTCCTCGGGTGAGCTGTTCTTAACCTTATGTCGACGTTGATTGGTGAGGCTGAAAAGCTTCCACCTCAACCGCGCCGCCCCCGCATCGCTTCTAACACGCCGAGGCTCCGGCCGGCTCGCGCGTTCTGCGATTTTCCATCCTTGAGGATTTCTGGGCGTTGTTCTCGCCAGGAAACTGCGGTCGATACCATCAGTAACCGAGAAATAAGCCAGAGCGATAAGGAACTGCCCCCACGCACCTACGCCAACCGATGCGATGCCTTTTCAACCGAACCGGGTCAGAGCGTGGGCTTCGCTGGGACCGGATCAAGGCTACCGTGGCCTCGGGCAATGGGACGCCGATCTCTCGGACCGGCAGATCACCGCAGGCTGGTTTGCCACTGCTTCTGAAGGTATCGCTCCTCGCAAAACAAGAATGGAGTGGTCTACGATTTCACCGTGGCCGCTCTTCGATGCCTAAGTCGGCTTCGAGGGAAAAGAGAGACCGGCTTAGTATTGGCGCATGTTTGGCGCGCACCTTTCACCGATGGGGGCGGCCTTGTATTTATAGTAGATGTTCAACCGTGTCGGGTGATTAGGATTTGTTCCCCCATTAGATAAGTATTTCGTTACACGATATCTATTTGGTAATGGATATAGAAAGAAAGCTAGCTACTTGGGATAATCTTCCTTCCTTATTGGGGGATCCGATTTGATGCTGATCTAATATCGTTTCTTCTTCTCTTTCCTTATCGTGAGATTTGGCCGGATCCCATGAAAATATATTACTTTTCGCACTGCGGGAGACTTCCCATACTGGTCTTTGGTTCAATCGAGTTGGGCCCTTATTGGCCGGCACCGCGCTTGAATGTTGGCGCAAAGTACTAAATGCTCCGATGGGCATGTCTCTCCCTCAAAGTCCGAAATGGATCCGGTCTCCTCCCCAAGCCGCCCAAGCCTCCTCGCCTTCTAGTTTCTTTCCCGCCTTTCACGCACCCTCCCCCGGTCCCGGGTGCAGTCTCCTCGGGTCCCCTCCAACCCCTCCCGTTATCCTCGCACTTTTATTTGCTCAGTTCTCTTATCCTAATCTTTGTAGAGTCTTTCCGCACATTTTTTAGCTTCCCGGTCTATTCCCCCGGACCACGCATTCTACCCTTTGTTTCTTCAGATTATACGACGAGGCGCTAGGTTGATTGATTGATTTTTGTTTCTTTACATACTGGCAATGACTCTCGCTTGTTGCGTGCTCTCGATCTGCAGGATGCTCTCCTCGGCCGGTCGTGGTTGAACCCCGAAACGTTCTCGTGGCGCCCTCTTCCTCGATAAGGATAAAAGGGAAAATAAACCCCAATTAAATCCCGGGGGTCGATACCTTAAATCTCGCCCGTCCAACATGCCGCGGATCGGGGTGGGATCTAGCAAAGGTCGGTCCTTCGTATGGGGTTACCTTTGCCGAACGCATCGGACCTCCCTCGCGTCGTGCGCTGGATCCCTCGACATTCGACCTTTTATGTAGCTTCGTGCCCGGGATGGTATGCGTTTCTTCGAGGCCGCTTCATAATGGTCTTCGTTTTCCACCGCACCCTTCTCATGAAAGGGGCTCCCGCAACATTTCAATGCTTGTCCTTCCCAACCGGCCCCAACTGGTTGGGCATTTTGTGGGCCTATTGGCCTTTAAAGGGACGTGGGCTCGAAGTCCCAGTGCGGCTCAAGCCAACACACATCCCAAATTATACCCAACAGTTTTATAAAATGTTTTGGGTATAATAAACGTAAAGGTATATTTATTCGGAATAAAATAAAGATAAAAACAAAAGTAGGAATATGCATAAGTTAAATTATAAATAATAAAGAAGATTTGAGGCTATTGTAAATATTATAAATTGATTATATTATTAAGTTAGAAGAACAGGAGGACCAAAGTGAAATGAAAAAGGGGATAAGATCAAATAAGGATAAGACCAAATAAATATCTCATTTTGGTCTTGGAAGAAAGGGAGAGAAAATACGGATAAGAGAGAAGAGAAAAGAAAGGAAGAAGAAGAAGAAGAAGATCACAGGTATGGAACTATGATATGGTATAGAAAAAGTATGGAACTATGATTTGGTATAGAAAAGTATGGGAAACCCATGAATATGTGTATGTAAAATCCTTGTGTATGGAACTCGGTGAATATTGGTACGGATACATAAGTTCGGGTTGTATGGAATTTTTTGAGTATTGGTATAGAATATGAGTATGTATGTAAGTTACGGTGTATGGAAATTAGTTTTGGTTCGTAACGTTAGATACATGGTTAAGAACCCCTATCTTGTATATGGTTTGGGTTTGGGAATTCCTAAACTCATTTCTTGTAGGGTTGAGTTAAGAAGAACTTCTTGCTGCTCCTAAATATGTGTTTGAGAAGTGGTCTGCTGTAAGTTGAAACCGAAAATTCCCTATTGTCAACCACATATGCAAGTAGCTCGATCTAGAACGGGTTTTTTGGGTCAGAAATGTGTGAATTCAGAAGTAAGTCCTTCAGGAATTGTAGCCACATCAATGAACTTGATGTTGGGGCTTTTGAATTTCACCTGACTCCTGTAGACCGCTATGGTCTTTTACTCGAACAGTCAAATGGGTGAGGTGTGACGCTCCAAATCTCGGTGTCCTACACTCACCGTCAACCTCACGTGGAATTTATATGTCTCTGTGACAGAGACACACAATATGAGTAAAATAGCCACATGAGGCCCATAAGATCCATACTCATAAAAACAAAGATCTCAACTATATTCATAGTTTTCATGTCAAAAGCTTTTATACATATTTACAAAATATTTACTTAAAAGCCACATTTCTATTTCTTCTCAAAAACCACCTCACCGGAAGTGCCGCCCCCCGATACCCTCTCTCGGCACCGAAAGGGGGGTCCACGACGGGTGAGCAAAACCCAAGAGAAAATTCTCCCACAAGGGTTACCCTCACCTAAAAATGCATATGCAATGGCATATATAAACAATCAATCACGATGCCCAGCAGCCAAGAGCTCCTCTATATGAATGTCCATAACATGGCGAGATGCAACCCTCATGCTCTACGACCCAAGTCCCAACCGCTCCCCTCACACTTGAATGCTGGGCATGACTAAACCCGTCACACACCACATGACCAAACCACACACCCCTCCACTTTACTTATCAAAAACTGATTTTTGATTCTTTCCTTTATTTTGTGGGCAACTATTTCCTGCTTACACCGTAGGATCACGCATCGCCTTTTCAACATTCACCTAACTCGTCGGTAATTCATGTCTAACCGTGAATAACCCGTGGGACCCTTTTCACCCCGGGGGGGGGATTCACCCCAACTTGCTCCTCCGCCCAAAACATGTAATTTATCATTTTGATCATTTACACACTCTCGTGAATTCTACCTGGACTGGGCCCCATTTTTTCCCGAGCTCACGACCACTCACCGACACACCGGTAGTCAAACCTTACCCCGCACCCAATAATCGACCTGACGCGATGTGACCGTGTACAAGGAAATGCATGATGTCAATGTGCATTTCCTCATGTTAAGGTAATGAATGAGTACCTATGAACATTTACATACCATGGACAATTATGTATTCATACATATAATCTACCTCCATGCAAAACATATCAATACATCGTGCATGCATCAATATCGTCACATTTCCAACCGCAGCATGCAAAGATTCCGCTAGCCATAACACACAACAAGGTCTCAACTGGGACCATTCAACAGTGGTACCTCACGGTCCCTTTCACAAACATGCAGTTTTGGTTCCAATCCCAATATCACATCAAACAAAGGATACCTAGAAACTTTCGCTTCTAATGGAAACCCTTAACTTCCATAGTCCGGCGGTAACCGGGTCATGAATCCATACCCCTTAGTCCCAAAGTGCTCGGAACTAATTTCTGCATAGCTCTCATACTCCCCACAAGCAACCCCTTCCATTATAAAAAGCTCAGGTTGTGCAAACCAAGTAGGAAAATATCCCCACTTCTTGAAGCGGAAGAAACTTCCAAAAACCGAGTCCACGCGTTGCCCTTCTCCTCGTGTGAACACCCCTTCTTTGTCTCTCGAAGGAATCCGACGGTCGGATCGCCTACAAATCTAGAGAGAAGGAAGACGTCTCTCTCTAAAAAATGAAGAACAAAGCCTTTTGCATCCCATTTCTTTCTTCCTCTCCACGTTTTCCCTTCCTTTCTTTTCTTTTTGCTTTTCTTTTCCTTTTTCTCCTTTCTTCTCATTTTCTCTTCATTCCCTCATTTTCTCCATCTTCTTTCTCCTTGGTCCTTTCTCCCCTTTTGGAGTAAACCATCATCAGGTCAAAGGAGTACTTCCCTCCTCATTTCCTGACCCATTCAGGCCAACACTTTTTCCATTTTTCTTTTTCTTATTTCTTAAATCCATTTTTATGACATCATCCACCACATGGCTTCACGTGAGCCATGGGTTTCCATGCCTCCATGTGGCTCAATGCAGCCATTCTTTCAATGCCAAGTTGTCACCTTTCTATGGTGCCATGTGGCATTTCTCTCTGCCATGGTGTCATCCGGACACCCCATCACGCCGAAAACGTGAAATTCACCACCCTATCCAACGTATTCGACGTGGTATTTCCAAATTTCACGAGACCATTTCAACGGAGAAGTCTGCTTTATCATCCGGAGCCCAGTAAAATCCCGGATTTTTCAACCAAATAAATTTTTATTTACCCTTTTTCCAAAATCTTGATTTTCGGGTTCCCACATGAGGGGTCGCCAAACGTAGGTCGCCAAACAGGGGTCGCCAAACAAGCATTGCCAAATGGCTCGCCAAACGCGTCGCCAAACGCAGTCGCCAAACAGAGTCGCCAAACAAGCACTTCGCCAAACAGGGGGTCGCCAAACGCATCGCCAAACAGTACTGCCAAACAGGGCCGCGCCAAACGTTGCTCAAGCCAAACAAGACCGCTCAAATGCTACCGTCAAACAAGGCTCGTCACTTCAAGCACGCCGTCGCCGTCAAGACCGACCGCGCCGACCTCCAACTTTGGAAGGTCATATCTCCTTCGGCTTGAACTCCGGGATTGGTGTTCTAGGACTCTATGGAAAGCCCGATAAAGTCAAGAGTCCATCCATATGCCTGGAGGAGTGATTTTTGGGGATGTCAGACCGAGGTGTGTTAGAGTGAGTCATTCACAGCTCTCTCGTAAATGGTTTCCGGCCTGTGCTCGCCGTCGGGATCACCCCATGCATGCACCCCAACTGAAGGTCATATCTCCTTCGTTCGAACTTCCGATTGGGTGTTCTTGGACTCTATGGAAAGCCCATTGAGTCAAGAATCCATCAATAGAAAGCTTTATAAGTTTGGAACTCATCTTAGTTCCAGAAAACACGAAAAACAGTAGGCACTACAAGCATCATAGTTATTCATCAGAGCAATGCCTACTATGAATTGAATACTAGGTAATCATACATGGCGCATATTATTTATGCATATAAGGAGACAGTGAAAAATGTGCAAAGATAGAATAAATGATTGTAGATATATATATATACACATATGATTACCGAACAATAATTATTCTAAATAAGAGATATATACTAAACGTAAAATGTACACATTGATCGCTCGCTAACCCGGGGTGTATGATGCCAGACGGACATGCCTATCGGGAAAACGCTGTTGTACAGATATTCGGCCACGTTTGGTCGATGACATAGATCCGGCTTGGGATTAGGTGGCCCCGAGCATCACCACGCTCCGGCATCTCATGAATGGTCAATGTTCATACGCGACGATACCTTCTAAGCTTCATATTACCGCATCTTCATGAATGGTCATCAAGCTTACACAAAGGATGATACCTTTCGATTATTACCGGCACCTCGGGAATGATCACTGCCATACAAAGGATGATACCGTGGGTAACATATTACCGGTTAACTACGGGATGGTCACTGCTCGATGATACCTTCTGCATCATATTACCGGCATAGTACATTGTCTCTCATCAATGATAACAAATAGCTGTGCCTCCCTCATGGTTTCCTCGTATCCACTTCTAAGGTTTATGCAGACATGAAACATAAAAGAAATGACGTGTATGCAAAGGAAATGTGTAGAGAATATATGACATGATATGAGAAGCATAAGCACTCGCTAATGTGATGATAGTATACGCTACAAGAACAGTAAAATCTGGTGACATGAAAAGTATATGGATGATGATAAAGAAATCGAAGCTGGTTATGATAAGTATATATGAGAAATGATAAGTCATTATGCTTCATTTATATGTGTGATATGCATTTGTATCGAGTGTGAGTGACTCTTAATAGAAGTCATATTCCCACTAGCGTAAAAAGCTTAGCACTTGGTGTTCAATCCATGTAGGTACGAGAAGAGGAAATCGGGACGGGCAGCCATCAGCGGTCGAGGCCACGCATCCGTAGGTGCCGCATTTGGAAGACGCTTTGAGTCTATTTTGTATATGAAATTTTGTAACCAATGTAAATATTGTAGATGTTGAACATTTCCATATTTGGAGCTTATATTTATATTTTGTAATCCGCTGCTACAGAATGTAATACAAGTTAATTGTTTAACATTATATGAATATGTAACTATGTAAGTGTAAAGGTTATAAGTTAAAAAAAAAAAAAAAGGAAGTGACCCTCACTTGACATCCTATGGAGTTGGGAAACATCCTGCTTTAACTCCTCTATCTTTTTAGCCTAAAGGGAGACTCACAGGGCTTCCTTTATTTCTCCGGGCGCTCTGGGCTCTCGATGATCAATGATCTTCCTTAACTTCCCGTAGCTCGTGGAAGGGCGTTATTTCTTTGTTAATTAATTATGGCGGGAATATGATCATTCAGAAATGAGGATGATACTCGGGCGTTCGGTGAAACTGGACCACCCTTGATAATCTTCATTGAGTGTTTGCTCTGTTTTTTTATGTAGCTTCGTGTGAGGTTGTTGAGATATTTCGACTTTGCATTATTCTCATGCTTCGGGTGCTCGACTTGACCTTAGTGATGAAGATGTGCCATTAGCTCACAGTGTTGGCGGAATGTTCTGCTCGTCCTTATCTTGGAGAGTGATAAAATCGGACATTCTGGCTCGTCGAAATGAGTGCGTTCTCTTTGCCGAGGCTCTTCTTATATTCCGCAGGGAGTCTACTCCCGTAAACTACATGACCCTCTGCCCAGGAGAGATTTTGGTCGATTGGACCTTGTCTTGGAAGCCGGGTCTTTGAAACGGGAAAAAATCAAGCTCTGCGAGAAAATAGTGGGTTTCGGTCAAGGTTGAGTGGGGCGTCTCAGGCTTCTCTTGCTCGAGCGGAGCGGGCGCGGGTTGCACGTGGTCGGGGAACTCTGTGATCCTGACTCCTCCACCACTTCTAAACTGCGGTGAAATGAAAAAATCTCTTGGATGGGCTAGTCGGCGGCAGTTAGGCGGTTATGCCTATTCTTGTGCGGAGTCAGCCTTCGGAGAGTACTAAGGCCACCTCCTCGAGGGTGGAAGGGTTGAAGAGAAGAAATCGGAATGTCAAAAGTTGGCGAAGATGAGGACTCTTTGCTCTTTAATCTTGAACTCGCGACGGGTGCGATCTCGTCAGATCCTTAGGGATTCGACCGCTAGGAGGTCGGCTTGTTGCCGTTGAGTGAGGTCGACTCTATCCCTTCGAGGGGTTGCCTCGATGGAATCCGTATCACGATAGCGTCTGTTTTCGAGGTTGATCCGGTGTTGGATGTTGACTGTGTTTGATGAAGCGGAGATAGCCACTCATTTGAAGGGTTTGGCAAATAAGACCCAGGTCGCAACATGCTAAAAATGCCCGGATTTATAAAGGCGAAGGTGGCCTCTCTTTCTTGGCGGACGGCGCAGAACGGCGCGGCCTTATGGCGAAGAGGTGGAGAGACTTAAATGCGATCTGAAAGCATGCGTCGGCTCGTGCAGGCGGAAAGTAGGAAAGGGATGAGTTGGGAGTAGCTGCGGCGGTTGGAGCGAGCTTCAAAAAGGTTGAGGTGAGCTCCGAGGTTCGCGGTGACCCGATGGGGGCTTGGGATGGTGCGGGTCTCGAGTGAGCAGACGGTTGGGGGCTGTCACATCACGAGACGGCTGCGGGAGTCTCGAAGGGGCTGGCGTGCGACGATGGCGATCGGCGATAAAGTAGCCGCGGTGGCGGTGGCTGGAAGTGGCGAGGCCTCCAAGGCCCGGTGTTGCCCAGACGGCGGCTCGTCGTGAGGAGCCTCGGGGCCTCGATTCGACGGAGCGGCTGAGATGAGAGTGTCGCGGATTGCGCGGGGATCTTCTGACAAAATATCGCCCAGTTGCTCGAGAGGGACGATGTTGGCCGCATGCGAGGGACGAGCCGGTGCCAATTGGCCTGGGTGGCTCGCTTTTGGTAGAAGGCAGTTAACGTCTACCAGGTGGACTTGACAGTCTCCCAGTGGCCGAGGAGAGCGAAGGTCTTTTACGCAAATTATTCACCAAGGCAGGATACTCCGTGAAGCCCTCCCCCCTCTTCATCGTCGTTCCTCTGGCAGCGCTAGGTTTACGTACTCACATTGCGCCCGCCGATATCGACTTTTATATTTTCTTTTATGTACACACCCTTTGCTTTTGTCGAGGCACGGGCCGGGACATATGTAGCTCTCCTTTTTAATAAATATTCATTTTTATCGTCTTCGTTCTCATTGTAGTATTTTCGCTTTTCTTCATAGATTATGCCGGCTCGGGTGAAAGTGCAGGTTGGGTAATTAGGCTCGTCGGTGAGTATTTGAGGAAGCTTCGTAGGCTAATTGTATGGTTGGAATGGGATTCCTAGGCATGGGCTGTGTTGGAGGAACCCGTCAAATTGAAATTTCTTGGTCTTCGATTGGTATCTTGCGTGTCTTTGAAGCGAGCTTTTAAGGGCTGCGAGGGCGAGCTCGTCAACTTGGCGGTGATCTCCATCGGGCCGGTGCATAGGTTGAGCGATTCTTTGGGGCTGCGAAGACCTATTTTTGGCAAGACTCGTCGACGAGCGGGTGATCTTCATCGAGGCCACGACTTACGCCAGGACAGGCAGTTCCTTAGGTTGCATGGCTATTTTTTAGGCGAGCTCGTTGCGTAGGCCCCGGTGGAGTTCCGGAGTCTATCGAATGGTTGGATGGGGGCTCGTCCATGTGAGCTGCAGTGGTGCGGCTTCTTTGAGGCGGAGTGCTCGTCTATGTGGACTTCTAGGAAGAGCTCGTCGTGCGAACAGTTGGGCAGAGCTCGTCCATGTGAGCTTCTTTGGGAAGAAGAGCTACGTCGGTATGAACTATTAAATTTGAGGCTCGATCCATGTGAACTTCGTCAATTAACGGCGACAGGGCGGTGCTCGTCTGTGAACCTAGGAAGAGCTCGTCAATGCGAACAGTTGGGCAGAGCTCGTCCGTGAGCTGGCAGGAAGGCTCGTAAATATTGTAGCGGTCACGGGCCGAGCTGGTCGGAGTGAGTTCTTGAGCTCCGTGGGCGGGTTGTTTGAGCGAGATGGCTCCTTGGGTAAGTGGCACAGTCGAGTGAGCAGAACTATCAAGAGTGAATTCTTTGGCTCTGGCGGCTGTGGCTGTGGTGGAGTTCGGTGAGTGGCGATGTAGCACAGTGTGATGTAACTTTGGTTGTCGACTGTCACGAGCGTGGCTGTCGCGAGTAGATGAGCTCGTCAAAGTGGTGCTTGGCTCTGTATTTGTGGCTTTGGTGGCCGTTCGGTAGAGTGGCGATGTAGCTGAGTAACAATGTAGCAGTGGTATGACTCTTGAGGCGTGGCTGTGCCGAGGAAGTAGATGAGCTGCGTCGAGTGGTACCTTGTCTGGCGTGGCCTTGGTGGCGTTCGGTAGGAGTGGCGATGTAACTGACGATCGACCTCCCCCGAGACGACGTGTTTGTGCGGTAGTTGAGCTCGTGAAGTGAGATGCTTGGCTCCTGGCGTTGTGGCAGCAGTGGCTTTCGGTAAGTGGCGATGAACTGGCGATCGACTCTGAGCGGCGTGGCTGTCTGCGGTAGATGGGCTCGTCAAAGTGTTTGCAGCTCCTGGCGTTGGCCTTGAAATTGGCGTTCAGTAGGAAATTAGCGATGTAGCACAGTGGCAATGTAGCCTAAGCCGGTCGACTCACGGCGGTGTGGCTGTGCGAGAGTAGATGAGCTCGTCAGTGGTTGCTTGGCTCCTGACGTAATAACGAGTGGCGTTCAGTAGAGTGCGATGTAACTGAGTTGATCGACTCCCGAGGGCGGCGTGGCTGTCTGAAGTAGATGAGCTCGTCAAAGTGAGTTAGCGCATGCGGTATTAAACCGATTTTTCTTGGAAGGTCGCGACGTCTTTAATGATGATTGATGGAGAATTTGGAGCGTTCGGGGTGACTTTTTGAGTGCTTTAGCCTTCTTATAAATGGCGGCTTTGTTCTTGTAAGGGCTTATACTTTGTATATTTTGCTTTCTACGGTGCGTAGCGAATACGGATAGAGATGAATCGTCGGGTCACAGTCGTCTTGAGATCCTTACGAAGATTTTAGTTCCAGTCTTTGCTTTGGTGCTTCTACTTGTGGGAGTTGTGTTTCCCTAGTCTCCCCTTTATGGGAGTCATGTTATTCTAACCGTGCTAGGGAATGCGTGGAAGAAGGGCGTCATTTCTTGCGTCGCCTTCTCCATTCTGTTCTTCTTTCTCTTCCTGCTTTCTCCTTCTCCTTCTTTTTCATCTTTTTCCACATCTCATTCTGCTTTTTGTTTCTTACCCGCATAAACTCCTTCCCATCCTTTTCTTCTTCTCCTCTTTTCCACTTCTTTCCTTTCCTTCTCCTTCTTTTCATTCTCTCTTTCTCCTCTGCCTTCTTTTTTTTTTGAATTTTTTTTATTTTTTATTTTTTATTTTTAAGGGGAACCGCTTGTACTGATTGTAATCGATGATATCATGGTGTAGCAAGATATGTCTGATTGGAATAAAGAGTGGCTTTTATGTCCTATGAACTTTCTCATTATGAATTTCTCTGTGTCTTATATATCACGAGCTATTTAGGGTGTCTAACTAAATAACCGGCGAGCAACAACTCGTTACATAAGAGTCGATAAAGGCTGCATTTAATACAGACAGGTATTCTTGGTAAAACGCTTAAGATGCTGCATTTCTATGTATCTTTGTAAGATTTTCCTTCCTGTCTGGAGCTCATAATTGCCAGCCTGTGACTCGAGAGATATGATGTAAGGGACCTTCCCCGGTTGGGACCCGGTTTCCATGCGCCGGGTTCTTCCTTGGCAGCGGGAGTTTCTTTAAGACTAAATCACAGGCATATAGCTCACGGGTTTGACTTTTTTTATTATATAGTACTTCTTTGTCTTCCTTTGATTGTCCTATACGTGCGCTTTGGGACTTGCTCACGCTTTTTCATCTAGGAGATCTAAATTTGAGCCAGAAGAGCTTCGTCATTGTGTTCTTGATGCTAACTTCGATCATGGAGACTTTTGATGAACTGCCTCATGAGGCGGCCCCAGCCGGTCTGCAGGCTAGGGTAAATGGGTTTCGGTTCTTGACACGTATTAGATCTGACCAGGCCCATAATACCTCGGGGAAGTGTGCCCCCGATTTCCTTTGGAGTCTTCCAATTTGGTCTTAGTGGCTTTAGGGTTAATAGTGACCGGCACATCCAGTTGGATTCTCAGGTGTCTTTGGAGATGAGTAATAATTTTTAATTAGAGCTACGGCCGCAAATCTCCCCGAATTTAAGTTGTGACATTTACATTGTGATACAGGGCTCTTAGGATACAAACATAAGTATGATATTTCCTTCACACAAGTGCGTAACTCTGCCACGCTCTGTGGTGGCTAAAGGCTCGGCTTCACGCCAGCGGTGAAGTAATCCTTTGCGACGATTATGAATTTGACCCTTACCAATGGGCGGGAAGTCTAGTATGTCAAACATTTGTTGTTGAAAGGTCGCGGGCTTGTGATCGATGTTGGGGTTGATGGGAGCGTGAGATCTTGGCGTGCTCTGGCGGTCACGCATTTCTTGACTAGGTAGGTCGCGTCTTTGAGTATTGTGAGCCCGATGGTACCCGCTCCAAAGACTTTCTGTGATGCTCGGAAGGGCTCGATGTAGTTCCACTTTGTATGCCCTAGTGTGCTTCTCTTGAAATCACGTGCTAGGTGTCTTTGCCTGCCGTGCATTTAAGGAAGGTGTGAGAATCTCGCTTACGGAGGCTTCCCACTTGTGATTGGTAAATGGCGGGACCTGTACTTATTTTAGCCGCTTAACTCGAGATTAGGTACGATGGGCTTCAGTCATAAATATAATACGAATGGGCTCATCGAGTCGGTTTGGACTGACTGGGCAATAGCCATAGAGATCGATTGAGGGTTCATTGCGTATTCAATAGGTGTCGACCTGTGAGGTCTTCATGGTGTGGTTGGCACATGAGTCAGTCGGGAGTGCTAGCTGCGGGGACATGCTTGACATTACGACAAAATTTTTCAATAAGTGAACCTTTCGGAGGTATAGGATCATCCTCAGCTTGGCCTCGTGAGCTCTTCTGTTGCCTAACCACACATTTGGGTCTTGTGGACAGCCTCTGGTGAGTCGACCCGTGAATGGGGCGGGTTGGGAGGCACAGCTATGGCTGACCTCATATTCGGCTTACGTTGTTGGGCGTATGGAATCAAAATCGAGTGCGTACTCAATGTCCTCTTTACCAGGGAGACGGATGGCTGCTGCTCATCCCTTGTAGCGGTCAGCTCCATCGGAGAGTTTCAAGTGGAGGGTGATCGTTGTTTTAGGCATCTTTGAGGCGGGTTCAGTGGCAATAAACTCCATGTGAAATCGGCAGACTTGCCCTTTATTACGATTTTGTACATGTACGATCTCGAACTCGCTGACCTCATAGCCCCCTTCATAGAGTATTATGGGGTCTCTCGGGTTTATGCAACACTTGTTTTCATCGGGTATTAGTTGGAACTTTTATAGTGTGAGCTTTGGAAATGGCGGAGGCTTAGGCACCGCCGATTACCCAGACGAAATTAACTTTCCATTCTTAGGTACCTCTCCTCTGCTTCCTCTTAGGCTCGACTGCGATAATGCTTGGGTGTTGAACTGGCTCCTTTATCTCGACGGGACGGCGACCAGTTAACGTCGAACCATGACTAGTATAGTAAGGAGCTCTTTGATGGAGAAACTAAAGTCATCTATTTTTAGTCCATTTCACCGCTCGATTTTCATCTAGAAATGAATAATTAATATCTGAAATATGAAACTCACCATAATTACATTAAGCGGGAAGAGAGAAAGAGAATGAAAAATCGTAAGTGGAGGAAGAGTGATCGAATGGCTGAGTAAGTATGAAAGAGCGAAGCTGAGGTCATTGATGCGGGTTTGGGGTTGCACGATTGAGTCCCCAGATCGTGACACCAAGAGAGGTGAAGGAATTTGATGCGGGTCGCGACTTGATAAGTACGGATCAGCGGTGAAGAGATGTCGGGGCTAAAGAGAGCGGCTGTGGCGGCGATCAGTCGCGACCGGGTTGATGTCGGTGACTAGGATGAAGGTCGCCGACAGCGAAACACCTTTAAGTATGAGAGGTTTGGGTGATGGAAGGCTCTTAGGAACTTAAGTTGATGTCGCGGCGTTAGATTGAGTGTCGCGACGCATCGTCCGCGACCGAGAGGCTGAAGTCGCGACATCCAGAACCATCGAAGGCGCAAACCATGGCGATGTCGTGACGCGAGATCGAAGTCGCGACACGGACACCGCTTTCCGGTTGAAGGGTGAAGCTTGTGAGTAGTCCGCGACAAGATATTGGCGTCGACATCAAGTGCGACCCGAGTTGAAACTCTGGGTTCCATAAGATGAAGTCCGACAGCATTTCGAAATCGCGACATCTAGCTCAAGTTAGCCCACAAATGACTTAGGCGTGTCATGACATTGGGATCGGGTCGCGACGCCGAGGGAGCAGTGATCAGCCTCGAGAGAAATATCGCTGATGCCAGCGGCAGCCCAGGGTCGAAATCGACATCGGGAGCGACGGATCGTGATGCGGAGCCTTAAAGAGATGTCAGCGACAAGATATGTGATGTCGCGACAACATGAACGCTAACCCGATTAAATGCGGATGACTTGGCGAGGTATGACAAGAGATATCGGCCGTCGCGACATCGGGGAGAACAGTGAAACACTGCGAGGCGGTGAAGATGTCGCGACAAGATGGTGATGTCGCGGCGTCGAAACTCTGACCAAATCAAGGCTACATAGAGTAAGTGATGCGTGACGTGGGATGAGGTCGCGACATAGATGATGTCGCGGCGAGGAAGCTGATCGCGACGAGCGATTGGTGGGCTGGATACTTAAAAATCCACGGGCATTGGGATTAGGGCTGATTGGGAGCCTATGTCTTAGCGGCTATCCGACTCATGAAAGCGACTTGGCGACCTGGGCCCGAGAAGATGCGGATGATGAAACTCATTTTCTTTCTTTATTTTTCTTTTCTTTTCTTTTATTTTTCTTAATTTTTCATTCCAGGTCGTTTTACGAAGCGATTATGCTCGTATTTTATTTTTCGTTGTATTTTGAATCTGGATGTTATCGTTTGGTACGGCGAATACGAATTCATTTTATTTCAAATTACTACGAAATGTTTGAAGTTCAGACAAATTTACGGAATTGATTATTTCGGTTTCAATTTGCGGTCGATGCTTATGATCGGAGGAATCTTTGTATCGTGGTCGATGGTGAGGAATCCGAACTCCATTAAGTGAACATGATAGTCAGAATTTGCTCTTTCCTGTAGATTGTTTCGTGACATTAATTTCGGTTAATGAATTGCCGGCTTTGGGTTATTGTCTTGGGAAGCCCGAATGTCAGTTTCTTATACCGTCAAGATTTGCGTCATTGCTCGATTTCGAGAGGGTCCTCTGGTGACACGGGAAGACATTCCACGAGGAAGTAATGTACATTTCTTTGGTATACTAACTCTTATTAGGGATCTTTTGAGCTTTGTAAGTTCATAGATAAATCCTCTTCTCACTTGAAATCAAGAACGGGATATGTTATCTATTTAAACAAGCAAAGAGTTCACCTCGGTCGGATAGTGGGACTAATCAGGTATTGGTAATGATCTAATCAAGGAAAGGTTGATCTATTCTAATTTCGAGGAAGGCAATCTGAAGTTGTATATCCTTGCTTGTGGAGTAACTTGGGAGCTAAGGTTTTCTGAGTCCATAAAATGGGTATGATATTCTGAAAAGAAAAATACCCAGTAGGAAGACCACTTTTAAAAAGTAGTTATTTAATTCCTGTATTCGAGAGAATCGGGTCATAAATTAGATAATGAAATGTGGAGTGTGGAGAGGTCCGGTACTACAAGCGCCTTAGACTGATTTTGGCTTGGAGTTAATGAAATTTTATCGGGAGTAACTGAATCGATGGATGTGTGAGGATAACTATTCGGTGTCGGTTCTTTTATTAGAAATTCTTTATTCTTTATTCTTTATTTTCCGGTATGTTGGATAGTTGGAAGTTAATTTCTCTTGTTCGTTTAATTTTCCAGCACCTTAATCTTTGGATCCTACTATCATTTTGTGGTCCGAATGGTATAGGTGAGTAGTCGGGGTGGATTGATTTAAAATTCTTGAGGTCTCTGTGGGATCGATATACGGACTTTCAAATCCATTTATTACTTGTCGACTGTGCACTTACGAGAATATCGGACCAAACCAACTTTGAAAAAAGGTTTACTCCTAGAGATTAATTGGTTTATATGGTATAATGTCAGCCAGTTTTAGCAAAGCGCATTGAAGTTGATTCAATAATTCCTTTGGTAATAGTGTCATAAATTTGTATATGTTTAGTCTCAACAAGTTTTTATGGCGCCGTTCTTGCAGTTAGACAATAGTCCTTTGGTGATAACGTCATAATCTTGCATGCATAACAATGTATAAATGTGCGACATGTTTGTACCAGCCAGAGTTTTTATGGCGCCGTTGCGTTAGTTAATAGTCCTTTGGTAATAGTGTCATAGAATTTGTATATGTTTAGTCTCAACAAGTTTTATGCCAGTGCGATTCTGCAAGAGTTCGACAATAGTCCTTTGGTGATAACGTCATAATCTTGCATGCATAACTAATGCATAAATGTGCAACATGTTTTGGTCTCAACAAGTTTTATGGCGCCGTTGCCGGGGATCGAAAGAATTTAAGTAAATCAATATTCAGATGAAAGAAAATACTAATTTGGACATTTCAAAGAAAAGAACAAAAAGGCGTTTCCAAGCATTGACTGTAGCCATGACCTTTAACAATCCATATTGAATATATTTTATGATTTGACTCATCCAGTAATGGGAGTATGTTTTGCTTTGGAATAGCACTTTGATGCATAGGAAGCGAGAACCTTGCGTCGATTCGGTGACGGAAATAGAAAAGGGCGGCTCGAAGCAGAGAAAGACCCGAAGGCGAAGAAAACTCAACCATAGCGGATGAAGAGCGGGATCGGGTTGAAATACATATAGAAAAAGCTAAAGACCTCGATGCCAGAACTACAATGGAGGATTTACGGAGACCCGATTATACGGGAAAATGCTCGGTGATCGGACGGCACGTAGATGCTAATAATTTTGAATTAAAGCCGGCAGTGCAATGGTCCGGCTGACACCGGTTCTTGGGTCAGCCGAATCAAACGGCGCTGCGGAAGATTCCTCGGGATGGCAATCTTATTAAGGCCAGATAGAGGTGAGACCGGAAGTCATCAAAGCGCATCTATTCCCATTCTCTCTGAGATACGGCGGTACATGGTATGAATCTTTACCATATGGTTACGGTGATACTTAGGAGGAATTAGTAGAGGGAACTACTTGGGTAGATTCTTTACAAACCTCGCGCTGGCGAGAAGAAGGAGGAAATCATTACGTTCGGCGGGGAAGATGAAAGCTTGTATGTAGCTTAGGAAAGATTCAAGCAGTTCTTGAGAAGATGTCAATGCATGGGATAGATCTGAAGACTCGGATGGACATTGTATATCATGCCATGAATGATACCATCAAGGGATCATTGATGCTTCATCTTTGTAGAACATTGAAACGAAAAGAATCTTGAAGAGCAAAGAGTGATTGAAGATGCGGCTCGTCTTGTATAGAAAACTCCTTGGGCTTTCAAGAGAGACGACGGAGGAAAGGGGATCATGGGTGAGGCAAGATGACAGCCATGGAGGCAGGATTGGATGCCATTATGCCGCGAGGTTAGACAAGCGAAAGAAAGACACACACCGCTCATGAAATAGGAGCAATTGAAAGGGGAGTTAATGAAGAGTCTTTGAAGAATGGCCCGAGAAGGACTTTATGATCTTTGAAGAGGAGTTGATATTTGGGTGGGCAAGAGCTTACCATGAACCAATCTAACCTTCCGACACATTATCACCCAGTGCTCGGGAACCATGAGAACTTCTCTCGTATGGTGGAGGGGCTTCTCCAAGACGAGCGGGGGACGGAACCACCAGCGAATTATCAGCGGCCACGAGTTCAGCGGCGTGCGACAAAATGAGCCTGAGAAAGCCGAATACGAGGTCGGAGGAGGCCCCATCTTTTGAGAGACGAGATCTTTGTGAGTTTATGGGGGATAATAAAGGCTATTTGAACCTCCATATGAACAAAGTTTGGAGGAATTGGAAGCGATTGCTACCAATTCTCAAAATTTTCGAACACTACCAATGCATCCTGAAGAACACGGAGACCTGAAGTAGAGTGGTGTACTAACCGCAAAGTCGGAGGAAGATACCTTCCCAGTGACACAAGGAAGAACTAAAATTTGCATGGGTGCGGTGAGGAGTGGGAAGGAGTTAGAAGAGAGGAAAGAAAAGATTGGCAGTGACAAAGTAGCAAGACTAAGAAAGGAAGAACCACTTGGAGAATGACAAAGATGGAGTAGAAAAGAAAGAACATCAGAGGAACAAAGCACCAACAGTCCAGTTTCCTGAGGCTGCGGGAAATCAGATGGAGGAGCGGTTTGGAGTTCTTGAAAACTTTCAGAAGAATTACGGAGATCGGTATGCCTTTCTTGGAGTGGTGACCTGGATGCCAGCGTATCTGAAATTTACGAGAGGACATGCGAAGCGAGAAAAGAAAAATAGTAGAAGAAGGAATAGTGAATCTCACTGCCACTTGCAGTGCAGTAATCAGAAAAGAACTACCAGTAAAGATGAAGGACCTAGGAAGTTTCACAATTCCTTGTATTGTTGGAGGAATGGAATTCCATGAAGCTCTCTGTGACTCAGGAGCTAGTATCGATACGATGCCTCTTCTGCATTGCGAAATTAAGTTTGGGGGAGCTTAATCCCATATTTGTTACTCTTCAAATGCGGGGAGCCGGTCGATGGTGAAAACTGAAGGGTCGTGAAAGATGTGTTGGTCATTGTTGGGAAGTTGTATTCCCGGTAGACTTCATCATTACGGACATGGAAGAAAGATTCGCAAGTACCCTTACTATTAGGAAGACCATTCCTAGCTCTTGGAGCGGCCCAGCAGTTGACATGCAAAAGGGTTCTCATCTTAGGTTGGAGAAAGAAATTCTTGTGTTTAACTTGATTAAAGTATGCAAAATATAGATAGGGAAAAGGAAAGTCTGATGTGGTGATTATGTCTCTATTCCCGACCACGATGTTATGATGATTGTAACACTCGGTTTTATTCAATGAAAAGAGATGAATTCGATTATCTTTGAAGATGTCTGATACGAATTTCCATGCGCGAGTTTTGTGCTATGGCATGTTGAGCTTGAAGCAAGCGAAAAGATAATGGGGAAGATAGTGAAAAGGAAATTCATCAGAGACCGACCTACGGGAAGGTCTAGTTTTGAAAGAGTTGCCATGTCATTTAAAATTATGCCTACTTAGAATTACGAAGAAAAACCGAGTGATCATTTCGGTAGGATTAGTAGGAATGAGGAGCAGATTCTTTGGAAATATTAAGGAAGCATAAGGGAATCGCTAGCTTGGTCCATTGAAGAAATTTGAAAGTGTCAGTCCATCGGAATTTGCATGCATAAGATTACGCTAGAAGAACTCAAAACCATCATGGGAACACCGGAGGAGGCTAAATCGGTGATGAAGGAGTATTCGGGGAAGTGCTCAAATTGTTAAATCTTTGGTTTATCTATGCTATCTCGGGCAGTCCTTGGGTGAGCCCGAGTTCATGTGGTTCCAAAGAAAGGGGTTCTTGTGATCGAAATGAAAAAAAATGAATTGATTCCAACAAGAGCGATGACGGGATGGAGGGTATGTATTGATTACGGGGAAATTGAATGCGTGACAGGAGAAGATCATTTTCCTTTGCCTTTCATTGATCGGATATTGGATAGATTAAGCGGGACACCCTCACTTTTGTTTTGGATGGGCACTCGGGATATGTCGGTTGCTGTTGCACGGAGGATCGAGAAGACCACGTTCACATGCCCTTATGGTACCTTTGCCTTCAAAAGGATGTCGTTTGGGTTATGTAATGCTCCAGCTACATTCCAGAGGTGCATGATGTCTATATTCTCAGATTTGGTTGAAGAAGTAATGGAAATATTCATGGATGATTTTACTGTGTATGGATCTAGCTTTGATCAATGTTTAAACAATCTGGAAAGCGGTGCTTTGAAGATGCGAGATAAACGACTAACATGAATTAGGAAAAATGCCATTTATGGTAACGAAGGTATTGTTCTTGGGCGCGAAATTTGCGCTCTTTGGACTGAAGTTGATCGGTCAGTATCCATTATCAAAACAATTGCACCACCTACTACAGTTAAAGGAGTAAGAAGCTTCTTAGGGCATCTTGGGTTTTTCTGAGGAGATTTGCTCGAATTTTTCAAAATAGCCGAGACCGCATATCTGAGATTCTTTGGAAAAGATACAAGTTCAATTTAGATGACTCACACTTAGAATGCTTTTGTGAAATCAGCTCAAATTGAATCTGGGCACCTATAATTCTTTGCACGAGGAATGGGATCAAGGATTTGAAATATTGTGTGATGCGGTGGTTTTCAGCATGGGAGAGTGTTGGAGGCCCGAAAGAAGTGATGATTACATATCTTATGCTGATGGACCTTCCAATGAAACCTGAGAACTACTCAACAAGCGAAAAGGAGATGCAGCCATAGTATTTGCTTGTGAAAAATTTAGACAATACATTTTTAGGATCCCATGTGGTAATTCATACTTGATCATCTGGCAAATCAAATTTGATGTAAAAAAGGAAGCAAAGCGAATTGATAAGGTGGGTCTCTTTCTTGTTGCAAGAGTTTGATTTGGAAATAAAGGACAAAAGGGATGTGACAATGTGATAGTGACCACTTGTCAAAGAGTAGAAGAGCGTGATGAAGAAGAAAAGTAATAGGTTAACGAGAGAACTTCCCGGATGAGCAATTATTCAAGGTTTCCTTCCGACTTCCATGGTATGCGTGTGTGAATTATAAACCTTGTGGAGTAATGCCTTGAGAACTGACTACCAGCGAGAGAGGAAACTCGAGCGACGGCGAGATATTATATTTGGGATGACCCACTATTATTCGAGAGAATGCGACATGATAATGTAGAAGATGTGTGCGGAGGGCTGGGGCAGGGCAGAAGCTTATTTTAAATGAATGCCATGCATCGCCCATATGGAGGACATTTTCTGGTGAAAGAACAGCTCACGAGATGCCAATCGGGATTTTATTATTGCTATCTTGGAGATTGTGCGAGAGTGGGTGAAATTATGTGTCCCGATGCGAAAAGGATTGGAAATATCTATTGTGGGGAATGAAATGCCTTACAAGGTATTATGGTGATACAAATTTTTGATGTTTGGGGAATAGATTTTGTGGGACCTTTCCCACCATCATTTGAAACCTATACATGCACTGCGATGGGTGTGTCTCCAAATGGGTGGAAGCGTGTCTTGTCAAGGAATGATACTATCTGGAGGTTGTGAGTTTCTGAAAATTTTGAAGCGAGGTTGGAACCCCAGAACCATCATTAGTGATGGGGGAACTCATTTGCAAACAAAATATTTGCAAAACTCATGAGCGGGTATGGGATCAAGCATGTAATGAGTTTAGCCTATCATCCCAGTTGATGGACAAGCGAAATTTCCAACGAGAGAGATCAAAGATACTTGAAAGGCGCGAGCTCAGCGGGGAAAGGAGTGGTCTTCCCAAACTTGATGATGATGCACTTTGGGCTTATAGAATTTTGCATACAAGACCCCATTGGAATGTCCCCATACGAGTTGTTTTTGGCAAACCATGTCATCTACCTCTTGAATTAGAATCTGAGGCAATGTGGGCCATTAAAAAGTTAAACTTCGATTTCAAAGTACTTGAGGGAAGAAAAGATTGCTCAATTTATGCGAATTGGAAGAAGCGAGAAATGAAACCTATGATAATGCTAGAATATACAAAGAAAGACAAAGAAATGTGATCGAGAAAATCCTGAGGAAAGAGTTCAGAAACGGGAGAGCAGTCTTTTTAATTCTAGGCCCGAAGTTGTTTCGGGAAATTAAAATCCATTGGAGTGGAGCCATCTGCGGTGGTATCAAGTACTACATTTGGAGCGATAGCTGCGAAGGCCCGATAATGAGGAAGAATTCAAGGTCAATGGACAAAGGTTAAAGCATTAACCTCAACGGGGGAAGAAAGAAAGTGAAGAACTCAGTGGTTCTTGAGGAAAAAGAAGAAAAAGAACACAGCAGCAAGTCATTAGGAACTTCGAAAATGGCCGGTAATGGGAGGCGACCAGCGAGGATTTAAGTCCCGAATTTAAATTTTTAAATATTTCTTCTCTTTAGTTCTTTGATAAAATTAGGTCGATTTGTTTTCTAGAAGGATAGATTTAATTTTAGAAATAAATTGTAGTTTAATTAGAATTTTCTTGAATATTCTGGTGATCTTACAGAGCGGGTTAGAACGCATGAAGGCTAACGACAACTACGGGAGTAATTCCGACCCAACTTGCGGAGAGTCGCGACATGAGAAAAGGGAATAGCTTTCTCCTTGATACGTAGATATATTTGGATGGTGTTAAATCTTTTAGCCTGAAGTATGCACGAGAAGAGATGTCTAAACGGGTTAAGAACGATAAGAGAATTCAAAGGTTTGAAATCATTGAATTGGGGCTTGGTCACGACAATGAGGTTTGTCGTGACCAAAATTTGTTGTCTGACATTGATGTGGTGACCCGGTAAAGAAGAACAATTAGAGTGAGAGTAAGCCGAGAGAGAAGTAGAGATACATGTGCATGACATAAAAAGTGTGACATGTGTGACCACTCATGAAAAAACCTAAATTTAATGACCTCAAACAAAAGTAGGAATTGAAGTCGCGACAATTCTTAAGTGAAGCATTAATTAGCCCTGAGCATTGATTGAATTACTGCTGGAGTTGGAAACTATTTCATTCCCGCCAACCCATAACCATTCACCTTCGTCTTCCTCACGAATCTCGACCTCCGAAAACCTAGTATTCGAACTTTTCTGAAAAGCTTTCTCTTTTCTCCGATGCATTGAAATTCTGGTCCCTAACCTAGACGAGATTATGAGGAACCATGACGATCGGAAAGAAACTTGCCAAAGGCAGTTAAGATGAGATTAAGTCGGGAAAGGCAAGCAGGAGAGATGCCATCAAAAAACCCAGGAAGCTTCCGGCTTGACCTCTCGAGACGGAGCGAGAAGGGGAGAGGAAGGAGAGAAGAAGAAGAAGTAGAAGATTTCATATCAGATGAAGCTTATTCCCGAGTGGAAGAGAGTACTATGCTAACAAAGGTTTTATTCTGAAAGGAGATTTAAAAACCATGTGACTCTCGAGGAGATGATAAATGAGAGAGGATGGGAGATCTCTGTACGCCCAAAGCGGGGAGTATACGACGGGTGAGAGAGTTTATTCAGTATGGTCGGAAGGAAGGATGGAGGCGGGTTTATGTTAAGAGAGTACGGGTCTCCTCCTGAAGCCAAGGCCATCAATAGGAACTATGGGATGACAATACACACAACATGGCTCCAGGTCGGGGAAAATTTTAGGAAAAACCGAATTTTAGGAAATTGCGAAACTCAGTGGAAGAGGGCGGTTAGACCGAGGAGGAGAGAGCCAGGAACTCTAAACGGGGGAAGCCTCAGCGCGAGGAAGCGAAGGTATGGTTTTACTTCCTTGCGTCTGTGTTGGTTCAATAAAAACATTTATACCTGATGAGAGAACGAAGAGCATCTTCTTTGTATGCCATACTCGAGGGTACAAGATCAATATAGGAGTTATCATAGAGAACTACATCATGAGATATCATGAAGGGAACAAAGTGCGCTTCCCCGCGACCATGATCACGGTTCCACATGGCGGAAAGTGGGTGAAAGGAATTTGGGAGTGGAAGAAGGAAGTCCCGAGGCTTCGCCCTCGCGACGGGGGAGTTAGCAAGAGACGAAACCCAGAGGAAAAGGGTGCTTGTGAGAGCAGTGAAGCCCAATTTGAAGGACGAGAGAAAGGGGCCCGGAGGGACCCGAGACCCAGAGGGCCACTGATCAAGGAGCAGAGCACCCCAGAACTCACCTGACAACAATGATTACATGTTTGCAGATAATGAAGGCGTGACGAAGACAAATCATCACTTCTCCATCCCGTCGCCTCCCGTGCAACGTAAAACTTCCAACCCGAGAAAGTTCAAAGGAGCACAAGAGAACAAATGATCGAAGCCTCCATGCCCCGTTAAGAGAATGTGATGAAAGAGAAAAGGATTGAACACAAAGCAGGAATTCAGTGGAAAGTATTTATGAAAAGAGTTGGAAGAGAAGAGACCAAAGAATGAGGAAGAGCTAAATAGAAAGAAAGGGAGCATGAGGTGAGATCCAAAGAAGAGAAACAACAAGTGGAAAGAAGAACCGAACAGAAGAGGAAAATCGTATGGGAAAAATGTTAAAACAGTTAATAGAAGAGTTCAAGAAAGAAATGAAGGAAAGAGATCAAGATTTGTTATCGAACTCCAACCTGATCATTAAGCTTTTCATAACAAGCGCTGATCGTAGATGCTCAACCTCATATCATAGAGAAAAGAGATAAAGAGCATGACACCAAATTCGAGAGCAAGATAGCGGTTTCAGTACTATACAAACTTCGCTGCAGGAGCCGGAAAACAAATCGAATCGACAGAGACAAAAGCAATGGGAGGTCAATATGTGTATGAATGGCTGAAAATTTAGATTTGATTAACAACAATCTTTCTAAATTCTCGAAGTCATGACTAAATGGAGAGCACAATGAATGGCTCGGGGAAGAGGCAGGATGAATCGAACAAGAAAGCTGATCTCTAATGAGATCATTAATAAGAACAATTGAGAGGGAGACCTCAAGAAGAAAGGAAGAGTGGAGATGAAATTCCCTTCATTCCTCAAACCATTTGAACACTTTAGACCCGGATCCCGATATTTTTGTGCCACCTCTTCGAAAAAGAAAAAATGTGACTTTCTCCTCAGCCAACCATTCTACCATCCTTCATACCTATCCAACAACAGAAATGAACGTAAATAAAATATTTTTTTATCGAGTTGTTGTGTGCTATTTTGCATTTGATTATTAAATGTTATGTCAAGTTGCGGTCGCATGATTAGGAAATCATATAGAAATAGTTCAAGAATAAAAACTCACGAGACATTATTCCACTGAATGGCAATAAAGTAGGAGTAAACTCAAAATGAGAAAATCATATCAAGGACAAATGCATATTTATCAAAACACAAGGTGCAAAATTCTTATATTTAATCTGATAAGTCCAGATTAGAGGAAGGTAATATAATGTATGAACAAAACATATTTTTTGAATTTGTGGTATGAAATAAAGTAGTTGGTTAAAACCCGTTGAATATCAATTAACTTAACTACTATAAATAAAAATGAGTCAAAGATACTCCTTATAGTTAGTCACAATGCAACTGGATTCTAGAATTTGTTAGATTATTGATTGAAGCGAACTTAGGTGATACAATGGGACAAGAGATGATGCAGGCCATTCTGGATAATAGTTTGGAGCCATTCTAGCCATCCCTATTCATATGCCGATGCATATACGTGAGTTCCGTAAATTGACAACAAGCCTATTTTTTCAAAAATACTCAATGGAAACCCCAACTCATCCTAAGACATCACTCCTTCAGTAAAGAACCTATGATTACCCAGGAATTCAAAGTTCAAGAAAGAAATGAAGTTTGGGGGAGTATATATTTTTGAGGAACTCAAAAAGGGAATGAAAAGAAAAAGGCAAAGAGCAGAAAATACAAGCAGAAGTTAAGGCTTTGTGGATAAGTTTTATCTTGTGGCCTAACTCTCGAACAATTAAGTTCTTAGGGTGTTTCAACACCTAGCACCCTAATGCCATCCGGTATGGGAGTTACTAACCCAAAGTTCGCTAAGGCGTTAGAAAGCCTAAAAAGCTAAAACATTGCACTATCCCTTAGTGGTAGAAACTAAGGAAATTCCCAGTTGAAATTATAAGTGTAAAAATAGGGGAATACGCCTCAAAGAAGAATTGAAGAGATCTCCCAAACATGAAGCCAGAGTTTATTAGAGAGACTATAAGAAAAAAAAGGGGCAGTAAGAGAAGAGAAAATGTTCAGGGTAATCCTTAACCCAAAATTCCTTCCATCCTACCCATTACCCAGCTCTAACAATAAAAAGCCCAAAAGACCTCGATTGATCTCAAGGCCTAAATCATCTACATTAGTGGAGATCAATATGAAAACAAGCCTATGGAATTTGGAAGAAAGGAAACAATCAAAATTCAAGAACTTTTAGGAGTTAAATGACTCAAAGATGAAATGAGAAAGGAAAACACCATTATTCAACAGATCCAATGAGTATATTGTTTGTAAAAACAATTCAACATGCTTTGTATAGCATAAAGAGTAGAGACCAACCTTGAACTCGGACTTGGGGCTAGATGTACAGAAAATTTGCATACTACATTTCAATTAAATTGAATGCCACCGCATAACAAAATGTAGCAAATGTCCTCTTGCTTTCGAGGATAAACAATTCAAATGTCCCTCTTGTTTGAGGATGACAATTTCTTTCTTTTTCTTTAGCCGAGGGCCGACAAAATTTTAAGTTTGGAGTTTGATGAGCTTAAAGTCATCTATTTTTAGTCCATTTTTTCTGCTTTCGATTTTCATCTAGAAATGAATAATTAATATCTACGAAATATGAGGAAACTCACGAATTTTATTAGCGGGAAGAGAAAAGTAGAAAAATCACGTAATAAGTGGAAAGTGCGGTCGAATGGCGGAGCGAAATAAAAATGTGAGTCATTGATGCAGTTTAGGGTTTGCAGTCAAATTCTAAAATTAGCGACACGAAATTGAAGGAATTTGATGCGGTGCGACGGTAAGTACGGTCGGCTGAAGGGTGTCGGAGCTAAAGAGAGCGGTAAGTGTGGCGACATTCTGGTCGACAACGGTTGATGTCGAGTGACTGGGATAAGAATTACGCTGACAAGCGAAACACCTTTAAGCTATGAGAGGTTTGGGCGAGTGAAGGCTGCAGGGCTAAGTTGATGTCGTGACGTTGATTGATGTCAGCGACATCGATGATAATCCGCAGCAGAAGTACAAAAATCCCGCGACATCAAGTACCATCGAGAAAGGCTGCGAAGCCCGTAAGGCGATGTCGCGACATGAGATCGAAGTCAGCGACACGGACACCTGCTTTCGATTGAAGGTGAAAACTACGTGAAGTGAGGTCGCGTGAAGAGATATTGACATCGCGACATGAAGCGACTAGTTAGAGCCTCTGGTTCCATAAGATGAGGTCGGCAATGACTCAGTAGCATTATCGAAAACAAGTTGAAAGCTACCTGGTATTAAGGCGTGTCGCGTCGTGGGATCAGTCGCGACATCGAAGCAACTGATCGAAAGCCTCAGAGAAATAAGCTGATGTCGCGACATGAGATCGAAGTCGCGCATCGGGAGCGACGAATCAATGATCACGAGCCTTAAAGAGATGTGACAGATATTGATGTCGCGACAACGCGAAACGACAGGTTGAAGGCTACGCGATGACTTGGTAGTCGCTGACCGAGATATCGACGTCGCGACGTCGGGAAGAACAGTGAAACGCGAGCACGTGAAGATGTGGCGACAAGATGGTGATATCGCGGCGTCGAGAATGACGAATCAAGGCTACATAGAGTAAGGTACGAAGTCGCGGCGTGGGATCGGTCGCGACGCCGATGTCACGACAAAGGAAGCTGAAGTTGCTACTTGAGCAGTGAATTGGGGCTGGATACTTAAAATCCACGAGGCTACATTGGGATTAGGGCCCAGTGAGGAACCTATAAATCTGTGACTATCTGACTCATGAAAGTGGCTTGGCGACCACGGGCGAGAGGTGCGGATGGTGACTCATTTTCTTTCTTTATTTTTTCTTTTCTTTTCTTTTATTTTTTCTTAATTTTTCATTCGATCGTTTTAGAGCGGATTATGCTCTCGTATTTTGTATTTTTCGTTGTATTTTACGAATCGGATGTTATCGTTTTGGTGAAGGTGAATCTCGAGAATTCATTTTATTTTCAAATTACTACCTGAAATGTTTGAAGTTTAGACAAATTTCTGGAATTCGATTGTTTTGGTTTTTCAATTCTGCAGTCCATTCTTATGATCGGAGGAATGTTGTATCGTGTGATTAGTGAATTGGGAATCCGGCTTCCATTAAGTGAACATGATAGTCGGAATTTATCTTTCTATTAGATTGTTCTGACGACTTATTGTATTTCGGTTAATGAATTTACTTAGCTTTGGGTTTATTGTCTTGGGATCGAATATCAGTTTCTTATACGGGTTAAGATTTGCGTCATTATACGATTTCAAGGGGTCCTCGAGTGACCTGGGAAGACATTCACGAGTAATGTACATTTTCTTTGAAGGTATCTTAACCTGGCAGTAGGGATCTTTTGAGGCTTTGTAAGTTCACTTAGATAAATCCTCTTCTCACTTGAAATCAAGAGCAGAGTTGAATGAGTTATCTATTTAAACAAGCAAGAGTTCACCACCTCGGTCGGATAGTGAGACTAATCCGTGTTAGGCGTGATCTAATCGAGAAGGTTGATCTATTCTAATTCGGAGGCAATCTGGAGTTGTACATATCCTTGGCCCAGATAACTTGGGAGCCTAGGTTTACAGTCCGCCAAAATGGAGTATGAAATGTTAAAGAAAAATACCCAGGAAATCAAGGAAGACGCTTTTTAAAAAGTAGTTATTTAATTGTATTCGAGAATCAGTCGCCAAATAGATAATGAAATCGTGGAGTGTGGAGAATCGAATTTGCCTTACAACGCCTTGGGCCCAGTTTTGGCGGAGTTAATCGAAATTTTATCGGGGTAACTGCGGGAATCGATGAATTCATATCAACATTTTACATTGATATTGTCCTCACGAGGGATAACTATTCGGTATTCGATTCTTTTATTAAATTCTTTATTCTTTATTCTTTATTTTCGGTATGTTGGATAGTTGATTAATTTCCTCTTGTTCGTTTAATTTTCCAGCACCTTAATATTTGGATCCCTCTTATCATTTGTGGTCGAAATAGTATGGAAATTGAGTAGTCGGGGTAGTTGATTTAAAATTCTTGAGATCTACGTGGGATCGATGTCGGACAATCCATTTATTACTTGTCGACACAATGCACTTAGAATCTCATCTGTTATCTGTGTTATCGGACAAACCAACTTTGAAAAAAGTTTACTCTGAGATTGAGTGGTTTATATAATAGTATAATATCAACTGAGTTTTATGGCGCGGATTACTTAGGGATATTAGTTAATAGTCCTTTAGTAATAGTGTCATAAATTTGTATATATGTTTGGTCTCCAGCCGAGTTTATGGCGGATTCTTAGTAGTTAGATAATAGTCCTTTGGTGATAACGTCATAATCTTGCATGCATAACTAATGCATAAATGTGCAGCATGTTTTGGTCAGCCTCCCATGACCAGGACTTAGAATGGGAGGGAACTTCGGTATGTTTTGAAAGGCGAGAATGCCGCTCTTATGCTTGTATCCCATTGAAAGGCTTTCTTGAGCTTGGAAGAAAGGCTGTATTTATAAACACTTACTGGATCACGAACCGGCAAGGCTGCCGATCCTCCTGTCAGGCGTTGTACTTCCTTTATACCAGAGGGTGACGGCATGTCGAGCACCGCCTTTATCTTTTCTGGATTTGCCTCGATTCCCCGGTTGTTCACTATGAAACCCAGGAATTTTCCGGCTGACATGCCGAAGGCACACTTGGCTGGATTTAGCTTCATGTTGTAACTTCTTAGGATTTGGAATGCTTCGGAGAGATGAGTGATGTGAAGGTCGGCTGTGGTGGATTTTACCAGCATGTGATACGTAATACCCTCCGTAGTTCTTTATCTGCCACGGAACATCAGGTTCACGACCTACGATAGGTGGCTCCTGCGTTCTTGAGTCCAAATGGCATCACCCGATAACAATAGGTTCCTGTCTTTATTGAAACGAGGTCTTTTCTTGGTCGATGCGGGTCATCGCGATGCAGTTGTAGCGGAAAGGCATCATGGCCCGAGAAGTTCATGGCTTGCGGTGGCGTCCACGATGAGGTCGATCCTCGGCAAAGGGAAGCTGTCCTTTGGGCATGCTTTGTTTATGTCGGTGAAGTCGATACAGAGTCGCCACTTGCCATTTGCTTTCTTGACGAGCACGACGTTTTCCAACCACTCAGGATACTCCACTCCTGCAGTCTCTCGGCTTGGAGGCTGCAGGTTCCTCGTTGATGGCTTTTTGCCTTTACGGTGCAGCTCCTTCAGCTTTGTGACCGGTTTGAAGGATGGGTTGGTGTTGACTATGGGTGATTACTATAGTCGATTCCTCCCATGTCCGCTGTTTCCATCGCGAAGGCGTCTACGTGCATCTGGCCCAGTAAGGGGCTTTGGTGCGCTGCTTGGGGCCCGGAATATAGGCGAGATGTTCCGGGTTGTCATCCAGCGATACTGGTTCTAGTTCTTCCGAAGGCTCGGGTCGGGTGGGCACCTCGTCACTCATGTCAAGCTCGTCCATATTCACGTAGTCGACCACTCTTTGCTTCATGGAGGCTGTGTAGCATTCCCTGGCTATCCGTTGATCTCCTCGAACCATCCCTACTCAGTGTATGGTTGGGAACTTGATTATCATGTGGTATGCGGAGGGGATGGCTTTTATTGCGTTAAGTGAGGGTCTTCCTAACAACATATTATAAGCTGATGGCGTCTGATGAGAATCATGATGTTGTTGTCGCTGTGAGGGCTCTCAGGAGTGAGCACCGAGTTGGATTGAGCCCAGGTAACACCTTTTCCTAGGAAAATCCCCACGGATGTGTGTTGAAGGGCTCAGTTTTCTCTCCCGATATCCACTGCATTTATCGAAGGAATTTGGCCTTGAGATGATGTCATTGAGCTCCGTTATCAAGCCCCAGGAGCAGATGAAATTTGTTTTGTTGGCCTGATTCTTGAACTACCAATGGGTCGTCATGGGGGTCTTTGGCATCCCTCGGTCAGTCGGAGAATGTGATGGGCCGTGTCGGCGCCATTAGTTTGGATCACAGCTTGTATTTCCCCTATTCAGTTGTCACGATCTTTGCTTGAGATGGGCGCCGTGGCCCGACTCTCCTCCTCCTAGATCCTCCAGATCATGGATTTCCTCGAGGGTTCTTCAGTCTTTGAGTCATCGTCTGTAGGCGCGGTTTTGAGTTGAGACTGGTTTTGGAGTTTGATTTGGAGCTGGTCTGGGCTTGACCCTGCAGGAGATATGAAGCAGTAGGAGGTATCGCGTAGGTATTAAATCTTCTATTTCTCTCTTTAGATGTATACGAGTTGTCAGGTCACGATGTCATAGTCCTATGGAACTTCGCTGATACTTAGTGTTGTCCTTGCGGCGGGATCCGTTCATTTGAGTTGGCCACCTCGGGGCGTCGTTCGTGCTTCATGTAAGACACAGTGACAACGAAATTTGTCGAGGGGTGAAGCGGCCCAGGGCGAATAACGTCGTCGTCTCTCGGACTGCGGTGGACCCAGACGATCCTACGAGGTTGCCCCACGCCTTTTGGGGATGATTCTTCATTTTCTTTGGAGATCCTTCTTGGTTGCTTTGTCTTTTGGGGCTTCGTCCTCGTCGTTTGTCTGTTCCATTCTTCTCTTTATGGGTGGAGGAGCTCTCCTTCTTGGATATGAGGGCTTCTTCGCCGTTTATATACTTCTCTGCTTTTGCGAGCACCTCGGCCATGCTTACTTAAGGGTTCTTTGAGATGGAAAACATCGGATCAACCATTTGCACTCTAGCCCGGCCAATGAATGCATTGATTGCGATTTTCATCGGGTATGTCTAGCCGGGGACTCGGCGTTGAATCTTTGCACGTAGGACTTGGACTCCTCACGAGCCACCTTGGCTGATCAGCAGATGGTAACTCGGTTTTGCAATCGTCCTGGCCTGTACACGATGAAGTGGGAGGCAACCTTGATGGATAGTTCACGAATGAAGAGATTGATGAAGGTGGATTTCTATTAAGCCCGGGCGGTACGGGCCGCTACTAAGCGTGGTGGCGAAGCCTGCATCGCCGCGAGTCACGATACCGTAGCCATTTTGATTTTGTAATGGGGTGGTCGGCGGGATCTTTTATTCCGTCGAATGCTTAACTTGTGGCGATACGAATTTATTTGGAAGAGGTGTGGCGTAGCACCTCGGTTGTAATTGGTCGATTTCATGCAAAGGTGTCCATAATTAATGCAGGCGCGTCCTTTGGCCACCTCCTTCCTGGTGAGTTCTTGCTAAAGACTCCTAAACCTCTGTTCCCATGATTGCTCTTCTGCTCCTAGCTGAGGGTGATGTAGTTCTTCGTTCAGACATGTCCTCAGGCATTGCTCAGTTTCCCTCTTAAAGCGGGGTGATTGTGGTCAGTGCCTATTTTCAATGGGACTGCCTTCTGTTTGACACCTTGGGAGATGTCGTGGCTAGTGTTGCTCCTCGGAGAATGTCATGAAACTCCCTGGGCTGTCGTGTTTCCGGAGTGGATGTTGTATGTGCGGTAAGTTGTTCCTTTCTTCTGCTCGGGCGTTGATTGACTAGGCGAAGTGCTTCCGCCGTTTGTTTAACTGCATTAACCTGTCCCTGGGGAGTCTGCTTTATGCATCGCACGGTGGTTCTGCATCCTTGGAGGATTGGCGTTGCTCTGGCGTTAGGGTTAACTTCATCAATGGCGAAAATCGGTTATATTTATATAAGACATGTCGTCCTGACCAGCCAGCCGATCAATCTTTTCAGCGTGGTGAAATGTGTGAAGTATTGGTGGACAGATTGTTTTGTAGTGGGATCAAATGCAGATGTTAGTTAAACAGGTCTAGTCAATGGGGTGTGATGATCACGACTCAGATAACATATAAAACGAGGAAGTGAGCCATGCGTGGCATCAAATATTAAATAGTTCTTCAGAGAAAAGAAACATGAAGGCGATCTTCTACGTAGTGTCGTCTAAAGTGTGTACCTTTCATTGGGGTAGCCATGTATTTATAGTAGATGTTCGGTTGTCACGCCAACTAGGATTTGTTCCGTGGATGAGATTTTGCTTGCTCGATATCGGTTTGGTAATGGATTTAGAAGAGCATTTTATTTGGGATAATCTTATTCCTTATTGAGAGATCATTGGTGATGATACATTATTATTTTCTTTTGCTTCTTGATAAGATTTGGTTGGATCGACGGGATGAAATCTTGTTAGGGGTTGTCCCATTTTTTAAGTGTGGGCGAAATACGATACGATTTGCGGGATATGGACCCATTCTAATTAAATAAAGATCGTCCTTTGGACCTAGTGATGGACGCCGTTTAGTACGTTCTGGGGGCACAGGTATTATTGCGTTGGGCATGCCAACTTCTTTAGGCTTGGTGAGTGGAGCTGCTTGAGCCCGTTTTCAAACCATATCGATAAGATTTTAATTAAATATTTAAAGATAAGAATATTATTATAAAATTTTAATTAAGTATAATATTTTTGTATTTAGCTTGAAGTAGTTACTAGTAATAATAATATTATAAGATTTTAATTAAATATATTCTAAAATTCTGTACTAATTACAATTTGAAAAAATTTTAAAATAAAATAAAATCCTCGTCATTGTTATATTAAAAATCAAGTCACGTATTGAATTTTAGGAAAAGTGAATAAAACTTCAAAATCATGTTACTTATCCTTAAAATCCAATTAGTAATTACCAATATATTTTGGGTTGATTAATACTTTCAAATCCAACCATATTTATATCAATGCACTTAAAATTGATATTTATCGAAGCTTAAACATGCTCTTTTACATGTTTAGTATGAAAAAAATAGTTACTAAGCTATTTTTAATATAAATATAGTTTCCAATCATTATCTATTGTTCTCTTTACTTAATCATTGAATAATTTTAAATTATCTTATAAATGAAAATATTAATAAAACACTAAGATGAATTTAAGGAGCTTAAGATAGTTTAAAAGGTGTTAATATAAACTTATATAAAAATTTAAAACCAAATTTTTATATCATTGTCTAACTAAAATAATAAATTTTATAGATTTTTATCAAATTAATTTGTAATATATTTTATGCGATATATATATATATATATATATATATATATATATATATATATATATATATATATATATATATATATATATATATATATATATATATATATATATATATATATATATATATATATTATTTATACATTATAAATATAGTTTTCAATCATTATTTATTTATTATCTTTGCTTAATCATTGAATAATTTTTTTTTTTTTTTTAATTATGTTATAAATGGAAAATATTAATAAAACACTTTGGATATGATTTAAGGAGCTTAAGATAGTTTAAGGTGTTAATATAAACTTATATAAAAATTTAAAAACCCAATTTTATATCATTGTCTAACTAAAAATAATAAATATTTTATAGATTTTTATCAAAATAATTTGGTAATATATTTTATCAATTTATATATATATATATATATATATATATTATTTATACAATATAAATATAGTTTTCCAATCATTATCTATTGTTCTCTTTACCATTGAATAATTTTAAATTATCTTATAAATGGAAAATATTAATAAAACACTAGATATGATTTAAGGAGCTTAAGATAGTTTAAAAATGTGTTAATATAAACTTATATAAAAATTTAAAAACCCAATTTTATATCATTGTCTAACTAAAATAAAAAATATTTTATAAATTTTTATCAAAAATAATTTTGGTACTATATGTTATAAATTTAGTAATACAATGGGTCCAAAAGCTCATAAAAATTGAATTATTTTTGTAATTATTTTATATAAGTACATGGAAAAACATATAGTTAATTGGCAAAATTATAAGAAATATTTTTATAAATATTTTTTTTAACAAATTGGTTTATATTGAGAGTAATATTTTAATGTGTTTAAAAAGCCTCATGAAGTGTGTATTTTAAGAAGGTAACTTTTAATAATAATATAAAATTGTTTAAACTAGAAAGTGTATTTTGAAAAAGTCACAAAAATAGTGATCCCAAATTATTAGACATTTACAACTACAATTATCTTACGTGAAAATCTTAAGATTTCCAAGGTGAATTAATTATGAATTTTCGCATGTGCAAAGTCTTTCATGTGATCAACAGAAATTATTGCAAATAATAAGATTTTTAGGTAACCAATGACTAATAGCAAATAATATAACATTTGCCACTATCTTTTAGTTCCTTATAATATATCAAACTTTTGAGGATAAATTAAATTATTTCTGTTAGAGTATATAAGTTTTTGCAACTTCATATAAAAATTGTAAATAATACACCTTTACATATTGATCGATAGTGATCATAGATCATAGGGTGTCTTCTGACCAATTTACTTACCTCACAAAATATCATACTTTTAGATACATGTATAATATTTCTCATTTATTATATATGTGAGCCCCCGAATCAAGAAATTAGTTGTAATCTGCGTGATAGCGGAATACTCGTGAATATCCCGGGTGACGGGCATTTTAAAATCGGGGCGAGTCTCGCTGTATGGATTTCTATGAATCTGAGAACACAATAAACACATCCCCGAAGCAGTCGATATAATGAGTTTATGATTTAAAGCGACTCACTTGGGCCCATAAAAGCGATACTTTCAGTATACATGCGACTATGAATCACGTATATCTCAAATGGTTACAAGAGTTAATATGTTTTTACTGTTATCTGTCACATCATTAAACTTAAAAAGTTAATACATGTATACATCAAAGCCATAACGGCTTTCTTCTAATCTCAGTCTGCAGAGGAATGACAGTCCCTGTAGCTACTGTACACAGTAAAATAATATCCCTCGGCAAGGTGAGCTAATGCTCGAGTAGTGGAATGTCACAAATGGGCTACTCTCACGCTAAGTGCGGTCTGATGTTACAATGAAAACACATTATTGAATGCATGATCACACTTGAATCTTCCTTGTGACTTAGATCAGAGTCCTCTGAGCTCTCTCTACATGCTTCAGAATCCTCGTATGAAATTATTATATTTATTTGTTTGTTTGTGGACAGCCTCAGATGTGTATATATCAATTGGAATTAAGCCGGCAGTTCTATTGTTTAATGTGGACTACCCTCCCAGATGAATATCGATTGGACCGCTCAGGCCGATTGATATTTTAATTTGGACTACCTCGGAGATAATTAATATTTTGAAACTGATACTCAGGCGTTTCTCTAGACTCATCTTGTATCTCTGTAGTGCCAGGGTGTTCGATTGCATATGGAATCTTGTCTTTTATGTTAATTCAATACGTCTAATTCCGTAAATATATAAACATGCATATGTTACAAAAATTTAATTCACACAATCATGTGTATAAATTCATTTAACTCACACATCAAAATTAGTTCACTTGGGCTAATGATCAAACACGAGCAATTTAATTAAATCTTCGACGAGCACATATTTTCAAAATATTTTAGAACCTTTGTTTCGGGAATAGTAAGGCCACTCGATTCTTATTCCCAGATCACAAATCATCGGTTCACTTAGTAGACATGATTCACGAAGCTATTCAGGCCTTTTCATATCAATCATACATTTTTAATGCATAATTTCACATAAACAACCCACTAATTTCTAGACAATCACGGCCACTCCAAAAATCTCAAAAAATTCATGGTCGGTCCCAGTTTTGGGACGGTTCAAAGCGACCCCTCAGGTCTCAATCCAACCGAAACATTGAAAAACATTTAAATAAAGTGTAAAACCCAAGTAAGGAGAAACCCCTACCTCTCGAAGTTTGTCAAAAACTCACAAATCCGGGGTACCTCTGTGAAAGCCCTCGGCGGCAGTTCTCATCTTGTCGAAGGCTATAGGGTCGGATCGCCGTATTTTTAGAGAAGTGCTCTCTCTCTAAAATTCTCTCAAAAATTTAATCTTGGATCTCAAAATGCCTTTCACGTTTTTTTCTTCATTTTAGGGTTAGAGGCGACCTTTGTACTTGGTTTGTCATTTAGTGACTTAAAACAATTTCCATAATGCCAATTTTGTCCCTCTTTTCTCAGTTTTGACATTCGGTTCTACCTCGGCCTTCCATTCTCATCATTTCTCTACTCATACCACTTATGGCACATGAGTACTTGTTATATGTGACTTTCGTCGTATCAAAAATAGTTTCAAGGCACCGACGCGATGCACCGGCGTGTCAACTCGACTATCTCGATTTTACGAAATTTTATGCTAGCTAAATTTTGTGAGAGCGATTCAACGGTACAATCCATTTAGTCATCGAGATCTGAAATTAATTAGGATTTTTAACGAAATCACAATTTGGTAATCGAAGTACGATTTGCCCTTATTCCATAGTGGAATTTCTCGGGTCTTACAATATATATATATATATATATATATATATATATATTTTAGACTAACATAAGTTTCATCTAATTAATATACTTTTCTACGACTAATCAATGAGCTAGTCATAGATGGAGACTATCTTATGACCACTTTTCTGCTCCTCACCAAAATGTCATACTTTTGAGGCCAGCGTTATAATATTTCTCATAGATTATGTTTTCTAGACTAACATAGGTTTAATGATTATTATACTCGTCTCCCGACCATTCGATAGAGTGATCATATATCATAGGACATTTTGTAATATTTTCTTGCTCCTCGCGAAAATGTCATCTTTTAGAAACTTGATGTTCTGATATTTCGTAAATTATAATTTTTGAGACTAACATAAAGTTCATCATAATTAATATGCTTTCATTAAACGATAATCAATAAGTGGTCACAGTTATATAAGATGATTTGAGGCTTAAAATAGCTAGTCGCCATGAAATATCGAACTTCTGAGGATATTTATAATAATTTTTATTTATCTTAGTATTTTTTGTAACCAATATAAGATTTATCTTAAATAGTAATATATTTTACAACCAATCAATAATTGGTCACAAGTTATAATATCTATGACTGAAGCAATGGTTGCTATAAATAAAATTGTTGGTTGTAAATAAATAAAATATTTAAATTGTTTATCTATTCAATTTAGCGACCAATTATCAAAGTTCATCGTAGAAAATTGGAATCAATGACTACCAGCAATATGAGTTCTATTCAATAAGGAAGACAGCAAGGTACTATAATAAGATGGGTTTGACTAAATCAAATTGAAGTAGCCGTCTTGTTTGTGACCAGCGTTAGACGACCCTTTGTTTGGCGACCCTTTGTTGGGCGACCCTTTGTTGGAGCTGACCAGCATTGGCAACCAGCATTGGGCGACCACGGATTGGGCGACGCCACTGTTGGGCGACCAGCGTTTTGGCGGCCAATGTTGGGCGACCCTTTGTTGGGCGACCCGCTGTTGGCGACGGCTGTTGGGCGGCATTGGCGACCCTTGTTGGGCGACCTTTGTTGGGCGACCAGCGTGGCGTACTTTGACCGGGCGACCCGCAGTTGAACGACCAGCGTTTGGCGGCTGCTTGTTGGGCGACCACTTTGTTGGCGACCAACGTTGAACGGCTCTTAATGGCGGCCGCATTGGGCGACCCTTTGTTGGGCGACCCTTTGTTTGGCTTGATCCTTTGTTGGATGACCCTTGTTGGTGACCACTCTCCCATTATTTATTCAGAGTAAAGACCATGGCAATTATAGGAGTCGAAATGAAATTCAAAAGCCTAACATGAAGTTCATTGATGTAGCTGAATTTCCTGAAGGACTTACTGCCAAATTCTCTTTATTTCACAGTTCAAAAACTCGTTCTAAGGTCAATTTAGTTGACCCGAATTAGCGGGAAGCCGGCTTGAGCCAGTCTAAATGGACTAACCTCATTAAAGGACCATAACTTGGTCTACATAGGTCAAATCGAAATTCGAAAGCCTAACGTCAAGTTCATTGATGTGGCTACAATTTACTAGGACTCACTTTTGAATTCCCTGTATTTCTGACCCAAAGCCGTTCTAAGATCCGGATCACTGCCTTATGATCGACAATAGGGAATTTTACGCAGGTTCAACTTGCAACTAGACCCTTCTCGAACACATATTTAGGAGCCTTAAAGCTCTTAACGCTCAATACTACGAAATGAGTTTAGGAGTTACGAGCAATATACACTTAAGATAGAGGTTCTTAACCATGTATCTAAACTTTATAGTCCAAAACTAGACTTCCATACTCCCATAGTTTCCATACAAAACTATACTCAAATTCCATACCAATACTCAAATTCCATACAAATACTCAAATTTAGTAATTCCATACCTGTGATCTTCTTCTTCTTCTTCTTCTTCTTTCTTTCTTCTCTCTTCTCTCTTGTCATGTTGCTCTCCACTTTCTCGAGACGAAATAAGATATTTCTTTTGGTCTTATCATATTGATCTTATCCACTTTTTATTTTACTTTGGTCCTCCCGACTCTTATAATATTTTCAAATCAATTTTTTAATATTTTTACAATAGCCTCAAATCTTCTTTATTATTTGTAATTTAACTTATGCATATTCACTTTTGTTTTATCTTTATTTATTAGGAAAAATATACTTTTACTTTTATTATACGAAACATGTTATAAAGCGGCTGGTATAATTTGAGAATATTCTGATATATGGCGTGTCACGAAGCATGCTTAATGTGATGAGTATACGTTACAAGTATAAAGTAAAGTGTAGATAACTTACGAAGTATATGAAATATAATAAGAAATGAAATATGATAAGATGAATAAGTATGATATATGTAGAAGAATATCTATAAATGATATGTTCAAAACAAGAATGTTAAAGTTATATGTAGTTGTCTAAAGTATGATGATCCTTACTAGAGGTCGTCCATATGTATTAACTCCCCATTAGTTATAAGGCAACATGCGGGTGTTTCATCAGGTGTAGGTACGAGGAGAAGTAGAAACGAGAAATTCAGAATGACTCGCATCTGACAAAGCCCGACACATCGTGGTGCCACATTTGGAAGACCTTTTGGTGTTTTTTTTTTTTTGTATTTGTTTTATCTTTGAAAGCAATGTAAATATTGTAAATGTTGAACACTTCAATATATGGAGCTTGTATATATTTTGTAATCCGCTGCTACAGAATATAGTACAAGTTAAATGTTTAACATTATTATGAATGAATAAGCTTAAAGGTTATAAGTTTATAAAAAATAGAATAAAAATCAATGACAGTTTAGTGGTATCAGAGCATTCCGGATCCAGTTCGGACCCGTCAATTAGGTTGAACCCAGAAGGGGTGTTACAGTTTAAGTGGTATTAGAGCCTAGGTTTAGGCGTTTCTGGAAAAGCCTAGGTTTAGGCGGCTTTGGAATAGAGTATATGATAGAAAAGCATGTGTTTAGTAATGTGTTGGCCTAATGTGGATGTCCTTGTGTTTTGTATAGATGGATGGAGTCAGCCGAATTCGAAATTTGGAGAAGCCGGTGAGTATTGACCCGGGAGATCGAGGTTATCAGCCCGGATCCCATGCAGATCTGTCGGCGAGACGAGTTCCAGATTGAGCAGTGGGCGTTCGCGAGGATATCTCGGGATATGACTCAGTATTAGAAAGATTACTTGACTCAAAGCCCGATAGACATGATAAGAAGACATGGGGCTAAGGAATTCCATGGGACAAACATGGAAGAGTCCGATAAAGCTGAATTATGGTTAGAAAAGTTATAAAGAATATTGGATGAAGTTAGATGCCCTCTCGATCATAGAGTATCATGTGTAATCTCACTATTGCAGAGTGAGGCATATGATTGGTGGAAACTAGCGTTGAGAAGTCTAAGGATTCCAAATCCCATGACTTGGGAGTTCTTTGTCCAAGTTCGAGCTGAGAAGTATGTTACGAATGTATAGGGATTCGAGTGGGAAGCAGTTCTGAAAGCGAAGGAACTCGATGGCTGAATATGAAAGAATTTAGTCATCTAAGCAAGTATGCACGAATTGGTCCTCTTAAATTATTTCGGTGTAAGCAATTTGAGGATATTTGCATGATTCCATCGAGAGATATTTGGCACCTGTGACTTCTCTCGACAAGTAGATTTATATGGAGTTGGTCAGCAGTAAGTAGAAGTAGAAGCGGCGACGAAGAAAGATCTCGAAGAAGTTTTCTAGGGCCGTCCCCCTCGGAAAAGAGTTAGGAGTCTCATTTCAGTCGGGATATAGTTCGCTATGAGAGGTAGAGAGACGAGGGTCGATGTATACGAATGCAGGTAGAGGTTCGGTTGAATGAGGAGAAATGTAATACCTCATTTGCCATAGAAGGCATTTGGGAGTTTGTAGATTGTTGATAGGAGGGTGCTTCAGATGTGGAAGCAGACATTCTGTAAATTGTCTAGAGTCAGAAACAATGGAATCCTCGGAAGTAACAGTAGAGAGGAGGTTCGGCACCACTGGTGCGACTCGAGATAGGAGTGGGGTCGGGGCGGAGCCGGCCCATGGGGGGCCCGAGGAGGCGCGGTGTCCGGAGATAATGGGTGTATCACCTCTGACACCGGCCACGAGCATATGCTATGAAGGCTCGTGGGGATCAGGATTCTCCTGAGGTTATAGCTGGTATATTTTCTCTTTTTGATATTGAAATGCATGCATTGATTGATCATGGATCCACTCATTCATATGTATGCATTGAGCATGTGTTCGATAAAATACGGTGAAGCGGTTAACTATGACATGCGTGTGACGATCCATTGGGAGCCTGATATTAGTGTGAAATAATGTACACATAAATTGCCCCGGGTGTTATCTGAGCAAGAGAATTTCGTTGATTTGATACCCTTACCATTCGAATTTGACTTGATTACGGGAATGGATTAAATTCTCCAACCGTACATCGTTGATTGTGGTTAAAAGATAGTAGTGTTGAGATGCTCACGGCCGGTGAGGTGATAGTCTGAGCATTGGGTCGAGTCACGATGTCACAATGTGATCTGCTATCTGTGGGAGATTTATGAGGAAGGATGTAAGGCGTTCTTGGTCGTGATACTTGACTCGAGAAGTCAGTGGATGTAGAAAGATTCGATAGTGAGGAATTTCTAGATGTATTTCTGAAGAGTTACCGGAGTATTCGCTCGAGAGGAGGTGGACTTATCCATAGAAATTGTGCTGAGCAGGTCCACATGTCTAGGGACCATCTGAAGATGGCTCAGCGGGCCAGAAAGAGTTAAGAGTCAATTGCAAGAGCTTTTGGATAAAGGATTTATTTGACCTAGTGTGTCCCCCCTTGGGGTGCACCTATTTTGTCATTAGAAAAGAAGATGACCTCACGAGGATGTGCATTGGTGATTAGTAATGAATCAACGAGGTGACAATGAAAAACAAATTACCCATTACCCGAGAATCGAAGATCTTTTGATCGGTTAAAGGGAATGGGTGTCTTTAAGAATAGACTATGATCGGGATATTATTAGTTAGAAGTAAAGGAGTAGATGTGCCGAAGACCGCATTTAGAACTTGATATGGCCATTATGAGTTTTTGGTAATGCCATTTGGACAATAATGCTGCCGTGACATTTATGGATTTAATGAATAGGGTGTTCCGACCCTATGTAGATAAATTTGTTGTCGTTTTTATCAATGACCTCCTAGTGTATTCTAAGGATGCATAGGAACATGAAAAGCATATGAGAATAGTCTTGGAGACGTTAAGAGAAAAGAGGTTATATGCTAAACTCAGCAAATGTGACTTTTGGCTAAAAGAAGTTTCATTCCTAGGTCATATTGTGTCTGCCGAGGGTATAAGAGTTGACCCTACAAAGATTGAGGCCGTTGTGAATTGGAAACCGCCCCGAAGTGTGATCGAAGTGAGAAGTTTCTTGGGTATAGCGGGATATTATAGAATATTTGTAAAAGGATTTTCTGTCATAGCTTCTCCACTCACCAAATTACTCAGGAAATGAGTAAAGTTTGAACGGTTGAAAGAAATGCTAGTTGAAGTACCAGTATTAACGCAGCCTACCTCGAGTAAAGAGTATACTCTGTATAGTGATGCTTCAAGAACTAGTCTGGGTTGTGTGTTAATGCAAGAGGGGAAAGTAGTGGCTTATGCATCCAGGTAGTTGAAGACACATGAACAAAATTATCCTACTCATGACTTAGAGTTGGTTGGTAGTGTTTGCTTTGAAAATATGGCGACACTACTTATACGGGGAAAAGTGTAGAATTTACGGTCGAGAGTCTCGAATATTTGTGCTTGTGAGAAGAAGCAATTTGGGGACAACGGAGGTGGTTGGAGTTGTTCAAAGATTATGGCGCATAATATATTACCACCCTTGGCAATGTGGTAGCGAGGTGCCTTAAGTAGAAGAAGCGATGGCGACTTTTGTTATCTGGTACAATGAATGGAGAATAGTATCCGATGGAGCTATATTAGCTCAATTAAAAGTTCAGCCTATTTTAAAGCAAATGATTATAGATGCTCAGAAGAATGATGAAGAGCCAAAAGCTATTATGGCTCGAGAGGTGAAACAGTTGCGGAATAAGCGAAGTACAGCGGGAAAGCGCACTTATACGTGAGATGGCTCTTCTTCTTGCTCACTTTGAAAGCGGAGTCGGTCCAGTCGCTAGGAAACTTAGAGAGAAGGCGGAGTCCCTCATTGTTCTCAACTCTCTCTTTCCCCTTTCTTTTCTTTCTTTCTCCTTTTCCCTTTTCTTATGGATCACCTATGTCGTATTTTCAAGGAGAAACTTCCTCCTTTCTACATACCCATGCACCTATTCCTTGATTTTCTTCCTTTTTCTTTGTTCTTTATTTCCTCTCTCGTTTTGCTCCCAAAAAAGATAAGACCAAACTTGGTTTTTATCCCCTTTTATTTTAATTTTCCTCTAATTACCATTAGGTCCTCAAATTACATTCTATTTGCACCATACTTATGGTATTTCTATAATAACATATCTCTTCTTATAATATGATTTTTGTGTCTATTTTGACAAATTACAAATTTACCCTTGCTTATTTTTCGGGTTTCTCGGTTTATTTCAGAAAATTCGATTTAACTTATATTACACCACTAAACATGTTATAAAAGCATTATGGCATATTTTGGGGTGTCTGAAACCAATGCCTAAAGCATCACTATCTGAAAGTATACTCTTTTTCAGTAAATTTGCGTAAATCTGGTCTTGGCTTGACATCCCTTTCAGAAACTGTTCAAAACTATTCGACATTTGTCTGTCGCTCGAACTTTATTCATTTCTGAGTAACTTGGTGAGCGGAGAAACTATGTGGAAAAGCCTCTGCATATCTTCTATAACCTTTGCTAGGTCGAAAACTTCTCACCTCGGTTACATTATGAGGTGGTTTCCAATTCACAACGGCCTCAATCTTTGTAAGGTCAACTCTTATACCCTCTGCTGACACAATATGACCTAAGAAGGAAACTTCCTTTAGCCAAAAATCACATTTTTCGAGCTTAGCATATAACTTCTTTTCTCTTAGCGTCTACAGGACTATTTTCAGATGTTGTTCATGTTCCTGTGCATCCTTAGAATACACCGAGGATGTCATCAGTAAGTCCTCTGTTGATCCATAGGGTTGGAATACCCTATTCATTTAATCCATGAATCTTGTCGGTTGTGAGTCAGCCCAAATGGCATTACCAAAAACTCATAATGGCCGTATCGGGTTAATGCGGTCTTCGAGCTGCTCCTTCCTTTACTCTCATATGATAATATCAGTTACGGTCGATCTTCGAAAAGACACCCTCTCCTTTCAACTGATCAAAAAGATCTTCGATTCTCGGAAATGGGTACTTGTTTTCTTGTCGTTCCTTATTGATATGCCGATGTCGATGCACATCAAATGAGAGTGCCATATTTCTTTTCACAAATAAAACGAAGTACGCAGGTGAGACAGGTCGGATGAAACCCTTATCCAATAGCTCCTGTAGTTGAGTCTTCAACTCTTTTAGTTCAGTTGGAGCCATACGGTAGGGTGCCCTCGAAATAGGAGTTGTTCCCTGTACTACTTCAATAGAGAGATCCACTTCTCTTTCATGTGGTACTCCGATAATTCCTCGGGAAATACATCAGGGAACTCCATAATCACAGGAATATTTTCGAAATTCACTTGCTCTCTTTTGGAGTCAAGAATCAAAGCCAAAAAGGCTTCACAACCTTTTCTCATAAAATGTCGGGCTTCCATAGCTAAAATAACTTTCGGTATTGGTTCAGATCGAATACCCTGTACTGTTACTTCGGATAGGTCAGGACATTTAAGCATGACTATTTTCTTATCACAATCAACTATGGCCTTGTGTTTGGATAACCAATTCATTCCTAATATCAAATCAAACTCAAAACCAACTTCCACCAATCTCATTTGCACCTTGCGGCAATGGCTACATGTGGCCTTTTGGTCCACAAGGGCGTCTCACTTCATCTAGAGCCACTCTAGTTTTCAAGCCAAGGCTTCGGCTTTATCAGGACTCTTCCATACTGTACCATAGATTCTTCCCACCTGCATGCTTTCTTACTGAATCACTTGGAGCTCGAGGGGTTGTGAGTCGATCTAAGACCCTTGCCATATCCTGAGAGATTTTTACCAATGCTTCAGTTGAAGCATATTCATTTGTTGTTGAATCAGACGGACCAGAAGCAAATTGATCCAAAGGATTGACGCTTTCAGTTGTTTCATCTGACTTCTGAGGTGGATTACATTCTAGACAATATACAACAAGGACATCCGCATTAGTAACACATTACTATGTAGGTATCCTTAATTTAAGACTCTTCCCGGAAATGCCTAAACCTAGGCTCTATCTGTGCTGTGGCGCCCCACGTAGGCGCAGCGGTGTCAGCAAAGTGTCGTTTTTTTATAAACTTATAACCTTTAAGCTTGTTCATTCGTATAATGTTAAGCATTTAAGCATCTTATAATACAGTAGCGACGGATTATAAAATACATACAAGCTCCTTATATGGAAGTGTTCAACATTTACATTGTTTTACAAAAACAAAACATATACAAAAATAGACCAAAAGGTCTTTAGTGGGCACCTAATAGTGTGTTGGCCTTGGTTGCTGATGTGGAGTGTAATGGGACTTCGTTGCACTTCTCCTGTACCTACGGTTGAAACACTCATGCTAAACATAGCTTAGTGGGAATTAATACATATGGATGACCTCTGACAAAGTCGTCAGCTTATATGCATCATCTGGCAATCTAACATGTCATGTCGTTTAAGCGTCAGCATACATTGATTCGTGCCACGGTAGGGTTGATCAGGAATCAACAAAATTTATATCCTAAGTTCCTCTCTTTGCCGTAGTCAAACTCTTTGCCAGTATAGCTGATCTAGAGATTCGAACACGGGGATGGGTTTTCATCCTTGAATGACCTGCGTCGGTGTTGAAAAAGGTGAGAGCTTTTAATTTGGATTTTGGTTTTTGTTTAAAGCAGTGTGAGTTGTTTGATGATTAATTGTAAGCGAAAGTGAAGTGAAAAAGGTAACTTTGAAGGTTTGGTCACTAGCTTGACAACATGGGAGTGTGAGTGTCCTCGGGTTTATCCTCGCATCATGAGCAACCTATAGATCAGCCCATGCTTAGGATCTTTGTTTAGCCCCAAATACAACACTAGAATCACTCTGCCCAGATAAACCTGGTAATATGCATCTGACTCCTTCAGTTTGAAACCTAACATTCGACTTCATTTCGGTGGCTCGTAAAGTAATCCAAGAAACAATGATACATCCCCAGCAATAAGTATGCCTTTATTATCTAAGCTAATGTTAAGTATTAAGTACAGTGTGACATTAAAATGATGTTGACCCTAGTTTAGAAGATGGAGCATTCATCCAGTCTTATGGCATTCAACACGTAGAGGACAACATGGCCTTATGGCTCCAAGCTAGCTACCTTCCTCTTCAAAGAATTAAGAGGAGCATGAACATCTCTTGAGTTGTCTCATCCTCGAGGGTTGTTTGGTAGCACCAGAAAATGAGAGAAAGGAGAGAGAAGAGAAAAACAAAACCTCGAATGAAGGCTGCGGGAGATATTTACGCAAAATGAAAATGTGCCCAGGTGCTTAGGGTTACAATTTGGGGGGGCTTATATAGGCCACCCCGATATCTATCTGAAAACACAACATTTTTGGCTAATACGAGGAGACGAGGAGGTAATACACCAAAATGAAGTCGGTTGGCATTAATTCTGAAAAGTATAACGAGCGAAGTTTGCTAAGGCGAGGGAACAATTTCGTTAGGTAGCGAAAATTTCGGCTAGCCTAGAAATTTAAGCTCTTTAGCATTGGGTGAGAGATAAGCGAAATCACAAAATTTCGCTATGCACCGATTGATTTAGCTAGCTAGCAAATTTAAGTACAACCTAGCCCGAAATATTTTAGAATAAGTAAAATTAAAGAATTTCGCTAGACACGATGATTTTTCGCTACATAAAGCGAAATTTAAGCTAAGCTTAAGCAGTATAGTTAGCTAGGATTCTTGAAATTTTCGCTATGATTGCGAATTTTAGCAATCCCAGTGAGATTTTCACAATCATAAGCGAAAATCTACAGGTTACTTTGTTAACTGCTTGCCTTTGCATCTGGTCTGCTTGCACATCGTTTCTTCTTCACTTTGCCTTCATTCTTCATTGAATTTTTATATGTTTTGAAGGCTGATAAATGGGTTCAATCTTCATGGTTCAACACATATCTCGATATTGAACTCTCAGTCACCTTAAAAACAAAACAACAAAATAACCTCTAAACGGCATAAGTGATACTAAAGACACGAACCTTTAATTGGCATTATTGACATGATTAGTGCGCAAAAAGCACTCAAAACCTATCTGATATAGGGCTCAAAATAGCACTTTTTGGGTACTAATCATACATATTTCATATTTACTTATCATACCATGTTTCATTTCTTATCATTTACACTTTAGCCCCGTGTTCTTGTCCTGATATACTTGTCCACTTAGCATAGCAATGCTATGCTTCTCTTAATCATATCATATAATTTCATATGTCATATTGAGTCATTTTGTTTATGTTTCATGCTTGCATAAACCTTAGAAGTGAATAGAAACTATAAAGACGAATATATGTTGTACTCATTTATGCGAAACAATGAATTACATAAGGGCTCGAAAGCGTACATTGTCGTTGTGTGAAACAATGACCATACATAAGAATTTTTGAAGATGGCATTATCATTGTATGAGACAATGACCATCTATAAGGGCCGAATGTTGTAATGACAACATGGCGGTGATCGATGTTGTAGACTTGTTTTTCCACTAATAGGTATGCCCATCATCCTCACCAGGTTCTAAGCGGACAATCCATGTGTATTTTATGTTACGATGCATGCTCTGCGTATTCTAGAATAATTATTGTCATGCAGTGATGTATGATGTTATGGCCGTTTATTCATATCTTTGCATTTTTCATGTCTCATTATATACTTGAATCTTATGTTTACCATGTATCAGCATAATTTATTCTTATCGTTTTAATTTAAGTAGTATATGGATGGATTTTATACTCAAAGGGCTTTCCATAGAGTCCAGAACATCAGAGCAGGTCCGGTTGAAGAATATATTTGTTCGAAGTTAGGCTTCCATGAGCAGTGACTATAGTCATTCCGACGGCCCTACTTTTTTTGTGATTTTTATACCTAATATGAGTTCCAATATTATAAAGATATATATATGTATGGATTCTTGACTCAAAGGGCTTTCTATAGTCGAACATCAGAAGCGAGGAGTTCGGACCCGAAAGATATGACCATCGAATTTGGAGGCTTCCGTGAGCAGTGACTATGAGCGAGAACCGAGCCCGGGGCCTACTATTTTGTGATTTCTGGACCTAATATGAGTTCCAATATTATCAATATATATATGGATGGATTCTAGATTCAAAGGGCTTTTATGAAATTACAGAAACGTACGAACGGGTTTGGATGAAGAAATTATAATGAAATCCCGAAGTTTGAAATTTTGATGGCATCTATAAGCTACAATATTCGTAGCTACAAATATTCGCCGATTGGGGATTCACGAATTGTCCGTAGTCAGCTTGTGATATACCAAGTAGGGTTCTTTTAGACCGAATTCATAACAAAATGGGTTTATGATTTCTTAGTGAATAATTATACAAAAGTCAAGAATCTAATAATGCATACGAATCATAGTTTCCATACAAGTTCATACAAAACTTAAACAAATTCCATACATTTCTTTGGCTTTCTTCTCCTTCTCCTCCTTCTTCTTCTTCTTCTTCTTCTTCTTCCCCTCTCTACTTCTACCCATATGAGCTCTCGAAAATAGAGGCATATTGATTCTACTTTACCTGACGCTAATTCTCCTTTTATTGCTCTGTCCTCGAACTTCTCCCCATGTTGCAAATTAAGTTATGCCATTTTATATAACCTTACTGAAATCTTTTTTATATTATGTCTTTTGTCAATTTGTCAGTTACAAATTCACTACTTATATACTTTGTACAAGTGCAGGTTTGAAATTTTCTCATTTAGCAAAATAATAATTACGAAAATTTTCCAAATACACTAATAATACACCATAAACATGTTATAAAACTATTATGGCATATTTTTGGGGTGTCTGGCATTCTTGTAGTTATCTGTACGAAGGCAGCTCTTATGACATTTCCGTATGGCTATAGATTTTAGTAATGATTAAATGAAATCTGTGGGTATACTCATGCAGTAGGAATGTGAATCCTTTGTTGTCTCTTCCGATTACTTTTGAATCTCAAAGCGCACTTGATCGTCATGTATGAGCGACGCTGGAAGCGATAAGAAATTAAGTCAAAGTACATAATCAACATTCAAGATATTCTTGAGCACCTTAAGTCAAGGATACTTGCACCATTTTTATGATGAGACGATCATGTACATTTAAATAGATAATTCATATGATTGTCTTCTGACAAGTCTCCGATGTACTTAGCTACTCTTAGCAAATATTATGTGTCAACTCTAATCATCCCATGATCACAGTTTATAAGATCCATTACTTGATCAAATCAAAATTATGACATGTCTTTGGTAATAATCGGATCAATGATATCCCGATCTCGTTGATCCTGCTGATTTAGAATAATTTAGAGAAAATCTTAACGTAATTACTTGTGATAGGGATCTTATTATCATGATTTCTTTCATGCTATGTTATATATCATGGATTTCATAATTCGATTAAAGATTTATATCAATTCAACGTATGAATATCAAATTAATGAAGAAACCTTACATATTAAACAATATGTAGTGCGTACAATATAAGTGCTAAAGGTGAAAATTTCTTTTGACCTATATAGGGTATATAGTGTTACGTTATTTTTCTCCAACAAAATTCGAGATCCCACTTGGGTTTTTTTTGTGTATTTGTATGGTTTTACTTATGTGTGCATTGTTTTTATATCTCTATATCATGTTTATATATGTAAATTTACCTTAAATCATATATATCTATCAACACAAACTATCAGCTACTAGTTGAATCAAACAGGACCTTTGTCTAATTCCTGCTACAGTTTTCTTTCAAGTTTCAAGAAGTTCATGAACTTTTGAGCAGTTAAAAGCTTTGGAACTCTAGAAAGTCTTAGCCCAAAGTTTTTTCTTTTTTGCAAAAACATTTCCAAAACAATCTTTATTCCATTGAGAGAGGGCTGCGGTGGTATGAGAAATATTCTCCATGAGTGCCTGATTGGTCATCTAGTGAGACTACTGAATTTTATAAGCCTGGGTGAGTCAACCAAGCAGCTTGAAATCTGAACTGAACTGAACTGAGTTTGAGGGGTTCCTGTAGACGAGCCGAATTTTTATTTTATTTTATTTTTTTCACTTTGAAGCTCAAACCATCACCTATTAAATATTACTCCCCCATTTTGAAAATAATTGACGTTTTCGAAAGTTTATTTTATTTTTATTTATATGTCGTTTTAAAATTTTATTATTATTTTTCAATTTCTTATATTCTCTTAAATTCATAGTTAAATAAATTTTAATTTTAGTTATTTCAACAATCTGAGGAAATATTTTTGTATTAAAATATGGATTCTTAATAATTATAACGTCGTCGCGTATCTTTATAAATTTATTTAAACAAAAAAAAAAAAAATTATCTCTAACAAAAATAAAGAGAGGTAAAGGCTGTAGATTTGGATTACAAGCGTTTATGCAAATACAGTATGTTATTGAACATATAAAAAAAGAAAGTTGTACGGGATTTTGACTTGAATTTGCTTACAGATCGTGGGTTTATTTCCTAATGTGATCTTATTTCCATATGTGTATCATCTTCTTTTAAATATAGCTCACTATTTAAGTCGAATTTGGAGGGATTTGAATGACAATTGAGGTGAGAATTAAATCGACAGTATTAACGTTGAAGTTTGTGAAGAACTACGTCTTGTTCTTTGTATTCGTTATCGATATCAGTCGTCAGCGTCCAGTATTTGTCTATTCGGTAAGGCGTGCAGTGACGTTGTGCTACAGTAATTTTTCAATTGATGTTGTTGTTTTAACCCTCATGATTAATACTATTAGTTTATACATAATTTTTGATGAGAAATAAAATTATCTATAATTTTAAATTGAAAATGTTGGCATAAAAAAATTATCGTTAAAAAAAGAATGAAAAGCGTTATATATATTTCTTTTGAAGAAGATAAAGAGTAAATTAAAAAAAAAGATAATTTTTAGAAAAAGGTAAAGAGTTAATAAGAAAAAAACGATAATTCAGCTTTTTTTATGAGGGTAATGTGTTTTAATAATTTTCTTAAAACTTTCAACTATAGTTATTTTCAAACGTAATGAGTAATATGTATGCTTTGAAAATCTTTTCCTCTCCTATATCTTCTGTATTATTTCGCACCATAATTTTATAAAATATATATATATATATATATATATATATATATTAAAATAAGACACTTTCGCATCCACTCATCAATAAATGTACACGTGGAAAACTGAACCGTTTTGTGGTAATGGTTACTCTATCCAACTACAAATAACAAAACGGTGCGTTTTGGGAAGTTCATTTCGTGGTGTGGGGATTGCGTTATTGCGTTTGGTGTTTTCCTCTCTATCACACAGGTCGTTTAACTGAAAACCTTAGCGGTTATTTCCGCCTTCGCTTGGACTTACTGCACTTTGCTTCGTTCGGGGTCTGATCAGAAAACAATGCTCCCTCTCTGCAATTGCGCCCCAGGCCCTTGTCTGTAACTCCGGCTCCGGCCCCGGCACCGCTTCTGGTGGCTGTAATCTCCTCGTCTGCCCTAACAACCACAAAGTCCATAGCTTTTCCAGACCGAATGGTTTTACTCAGAAGCCACTCATTCTCACCAACTCGTCCAATTCACTCGGGAACAACACCTACCAACTTCAAAACCCTAACTCCGACTCTAAGACGCTTCGTCATGGCAGCCTCACTGATTCTGATGAGGCCGAGGGAACTATGGTTGCTTCGGCCTCTGCGTTGACATCCGCCATGCGCAAGGCACCACATCCTGTCGATTTCATTCAGAAGATCGAGAAAGTTCAGAAGAACGGCCTGATACTTCCCAGCCCGGACTTCCAGAGACTCTGTCTTGAGCAATTGGACCTTTTTCGCAGAATCGTTGATCCCAATGCTCTGCTTTCGGTCAGTTGTGCATAGTTTAACTCTCCGTTTGCTTGATGAGGAAACTGGGATTCCGAGTTCCGTTTGGTTTCCAATGTCTTCTTAGCAATCAAACGGATTTGGAAACTTGATTTATCTTAACTTCATTTGTTGCAGGACATGAGAGAGTAATTCGTATGATATGTACATGCAGGTCTATGTAAGGCCGGCTGGTAGCTATGTTATGGATCGTCTCGAGCTGCGTAGAGTTACGTTTTATCCAGGAGTTAATGGAGCTGACATTGTGATATTAGTCGGTAATTTTGGTATCCCGACAGGCCTGCGAGTGGCTGAAGCTGCCCTCTCCAGTCAACAAGTATGATTCTTTGAATATTAATTAACCTTTCGGTGAGTGTTTTTTCGTAGAAGTTGAAGATTCACTTGATTTAGAGTGTGTCTTAATTATAATTGTAGGCGGAAGTTATATCAGAGTGTAGAGCTGTTGTTTTTCCTATGGTCAAACACCCATTTATTGTGGGGTTTTTGGTTGCTGAGCTTCCAATGGTGGAAGATGAAAGGGGAAGGCACCCGTTAACACACTTCACCTCTCCTGAGGAGTCTTATGCTTTGTCTCCGCAATCAGATATAAAGTTACGGGAAATTCAGGCTATAGAGGAAGAAACACTGAAATCTTACAACTTTACTGCTGATCAGAGATTAAATGCTATCAACATTTCTCGCTCTCTAGCGATGGCTTATGTCATGGATCAGGTTGATTCCAAATACCTTCTTCTGTAATATATGAATTTTTTGACTGCTTTAATACCATTAGGAGGAGCACACCACCACACCATGCTGACGATCTTAGAGTTGGGATTGGGGCCAGATATTAGGTTCGAGTTACAACTACTATTCTATTTGTAACGGCTTACTTACGGCCTGATTGGTTACTATTTTTTTAAAACAGTATTTAGTCACCACAACAAACCATTTTCTATTTTTTGTTATTTTTGACATCTATTCACTTTACACATCATTATAGTATCCTGTTTCCATGGAGACTCCTGCCATGCTATATCAAGCCAAGCCAAGCCATTGGCTCTATTTTTAATTTTTATTTTGTTTAAGAACAAAAAATAGTTTATTTTTAAAGCAAATGCAATAATAAACATAAATATTCATTTTAAAGAATGTTGGAAATATTAAAGACATGTTAAAAATAATCTTAAGTTTCTAAACATATTTTTTATTCCTACAAAATATCAAGAACAATTTTCAAAAATTTGTTTAAAAAATTGTTCTTTGGAACTATTTTTGAGAATAGTTATCAAACATACCTTTACTCTCTCTCCCTCTCTCTTTAGGGATGTTGTTTCCTCTGGCTAAAGGGCTCATGACTTTAAAACATATTTATATGTGTCATGGTAGTCCACCCGATACATGGTGCAGACCTTCTCCTGTTCTAACTATTTATATCCCGCGATCACAGGATTCTCTATATCCGATGTAAGTTGACTCTTGAAATTTGTGTGTGTTTGTCTGTTTGCTTGACTAGAGCTTGTTTGAGGCAAATATTTTAGAACTGCATGACCGAGGATTTAATATCTCTGATCAAAATGCTGATGTTTCATGACATCCGAAAATCTTATCTTCTGGAACTAAAAATGATAATAAATTTGAACTGCTTTTCTTGTCCTGGATCTTGAAGCTGATGTAAGGTTGGGACTGTGATGGATGATCCTGAAGTTTAGATAAGTCCAAATATGGGTTTGGGGTAGTTTTCTAGGGCCAAAATAGGTTATGGACGAATTTTAGAGATTTTCTAAGTTAGGGACGGTGTATTTATGGTATATAAGGAAAAAAAAGGTATTTAGGAAGGTTTTAGTAATTGTAAGCAATTTGGAAAGTTTTGGGTTGAGTTGAAAATTTGGTTATAAAGTTTAAAGAAAAGATGAGATGGTGAGAGAGTAGAGTTTGCACAAGCGTAGTTACTTCTTGGAGTTCTTGGAAAGATCCCGCGCAAGATAGATGATGGGTAAACGCGCGTCAGTATGGACGGGTTGATTGATAAGTCGAGACAGCTTACGTATGAAAGGAATCATTTTTGGAGTATAAGAATGCGGCTGTAGGAATGCGAGATAGAGAACTCTTAAAGAAATCAAACTTTATTAAAACTTGAATGAATGAAAAAGAACACAATAAAGCGGTATTTATAGGCCTTGCTTTACAAAAGCGGAGTGTGACCTACTTTGGTAGGAAGAAAGAGGAAACTTTATAAATTACATAAATGACTCCTAAAGCAAACTTTTAAAATAAATAAATGAATCTTCCTAAGGATGAATAAATCTTGGGTAAATCTACGACAGATCTTTCTCAAAGTATAGCAGGAATTCTAAAGCAATTCCTCTAGAAGATCCTGCGGCAAATCTTTCTAAAATCAATATGGCGGTTCCACATTAGGGATTTGCCCAAGTTTGACAACATTTTTGCCTTCGAGGCCCCGAATGGGGTCAAGGGAGTTTCACATGTATTGATGCTTTTTGACCTCCCCGTCGGAATTCTTCAATAATTAGGAATTTGAACTCGATGTTTGGTGTGTTTATAGAAGCTCCTGCATCAGAAGCCCTAGTTTAAGGCTGTGCATAAATCTTCACTAAGAACTGCACACTCTGTTACAATGACAGATACTATGCCAAAATATGATCTGCTGCAGTGATACCCCTTGCTCATCTTTAATCACATATGCACTACCTTCACTTCCTTAATTGTGGTGTCTTGAGCACCAGATTGAACTTCTAAACTCTTTTGCACTGCCAACTGATGATGTATGTATAGATTTTGAAATATTCTTTCATTCTTGTTGAGAATCATAGGATATTCTACGGTTTATCTAACCTTTTCTTGAACATTATTTTCCCTTCATTTTTGTACTTTATTTGTTTCCTTTTATTATACTTGATGTGTATATATAAGTGTCTACCGCAATATGTAATTCGTAATTCGATAAAGAAAAGCTTATTTTCTTCTCTCATTTACATGGTATCGAGAAGCCATGGAAAGGCTCAGTTAGGGTTTTCGAAATGGTTCCCGACTCCCAAACGAGCCATCAATGGGTCATATTACTCTGACCACCGCCTTCATCTTGGAATCCTCTTGCGCCATCAGTCACCTCGGTTCTTTGGAAAATTTTAAACGAACTTTTTGACAAACTTTTCCCAACATTGTTTTAAATGGCGACCACCATTGGAGTCGACATGATCCATCCACTGAAAGAAACACCTCTGGCAACCACTACGCCATGCACCCACACGCGTGATTTTTCTTGTCGACATTGTCCCACTCACGCGGTAGCGTGAGCGCGATGCGGCGGCCGGACTTCTTCTCTGGCTTCGTCGGTCTTGATCTTTACTTTTATCCTGTGTCTTCTGTTTTGAGACTTGCAGTTGCCCCTTTTCTTGGATTTTTATATCAATTGGCATTTTTTCTTTGAGACTTTCTATTTGTTCTTGAGAACCCGATCAACTGCTATAGTCTCTTAGATCTCACGAGACCTGTTGTCTCAGTAGCGTGTTTTGTTGTTTGAGTTGACTTTGTTTGCTTTTCTCACGCCATGGTTGAAAGGGAGCTCATCCACACTTAGGGAGTTATTCTTCCCGCGTATTGATCTGGTCATTACCTCAGTCAGACAACGAATCTGCATCCATTTAAATCTGTTGTCGTTGGTAATACCTTCTTGCCTTTCATTCATCTGGACCCTGGAATCTTGATTATGGAGTCACCAATCATCTTTCTGGTAATAAGGATATTTTTTCTTTCTTTACTATTACATCACCTTTACCCATGATTACTTTAGCTAAAGGATCTCAAACCATGGCTAAAGGAATTGGTTCGGCATGTCCTCTTCCTTCTGCCCTTATTTCTGTCCTTTATGTTCCTGATTGTTCTTTTAATCTGATTACTATTAGTAAGTTGACTCGTGACCTTAATTGTTTGAGTACCTTTTCTGATAATTCTGTCACATTGTAGGATTGGAGTATGAGGAGGACAATTGACATAGGACGTGAGTTTCAAGGCCTCTTTCATCTCAGCTCGCCTTCATCTTCCACTACTTGCTCTTCCATGGATACTCCTCTCCTTATTCATTGTCGCCTTAGTCATCCGAATATTTCTAAGTTCCGGATAATGGTTCCTCGTTTTTCTAGTCCTCGATTAGTGTGGGTCATGTTGGCTTGGGAAACATGCACGTGTCTTTATTCGCAGTGCTAGATCAACGAACAGATCTCCTTTGAGCTTGTACGCTAATGTTTGGGGTCCTTCGGATTAAGTCTACCTTGGGGTCCAGATGCTGTTACTTTTATAGATAGATTATTCTCATTGTACTTGACTATTTTTAGTGAGGCTTCATTAAGTTATTCTCTATTTTCCGAGAGTTCCATGTTGGAGTTCGAACTCAATTTAATCGCAATTCGTATCCTGCGGAAGTGATAATGTAAGAATATCTTTCTGGACCATTCTTCTCCTTTATGTCCTCACATGAGATTCTTTACGATCTCTTGTGCTTACAGCTCCTTAATAGAATGGAGTCTTGATGCGAGAATCGTCGACTAGTTGAAGCATTTCATGATCTCTTATTCCATAATAAGGTTTTTTCAATGTTTTGGGAATGCTATCTTAATGGCTTGTTATTTGATTAATCGTATGTCATCATATGTCTTACATGATCAAATCCCGCATTCTATCATTTTTTCCAAATCGCCCCTCTTTTGTTTTTCCTCCTAGGTAATACATGGTTGTGTCTTGTTTTGTCCATGTTCTTACTCTTAGACAAGGCAATGGTAAAAACCGCAGCGTGTATATTCCTAGGTTATTCCTGACTTTAACGAGGGTATCGCTGCTACTCTTCTGATACATATCGATACTTTATCTACTGCGATCATCACTTTTTTGTGACTCTTCTGTTCCTATCCTTGCCCACCGACGAGTTTAATGTCGTATCTTTGCCACTTAACATCGGAGTCTAGGATGCCTCACTGTGCCTTTGGCTACTCCACCTCTCGACCATGCGGTTTACACTCGTTGCCCACTTATTATTTTTGGCCTCGGTGCAGTCTCATTTCTCTGAGCAGGTCTTGTCGTCTCAGATGATCTTCCAGTTCTTTGTTCGGAAGGTGCATTCTCTAAATGCCTCATCCTATTTATAATTTATTGACTTATTCACAGCTTATCTTCTGTATTTTGCTTTATTTCCACTCGTCTTGTTTCTCTTCTAAGCATGCGTAGAGACTACCATCCGAGTTGGAAACAGGCAATAAGTTGAAAATGCTCTGCATTCAGGCACTTGGGACCTAGTCACCTTACCTGTTGGTAAGTCTCCTGTTGGTTGCAGTTGGGTTTATACTATTAAGATTGGTCCGGATGGCCGGGTGGATCGTCTTAAGGCTCGTTTGGATTCTTGCAGGGGTATACTTAAGATATATGGCTCCTACTACTATGATACTTTTACTGTGCGAGATGGCTTCCATTAAAGTCTTCTCTTATCTATAGTATTTGCTATGAGATCTTGACCCACTTGTATCGAGTTGGACATCGAGAGATACGCATTTTTCGTGGCGACGCTGCGTCGGTATATATGGAGCAACCACCTGGATTTGTTGCTTAAGGGGAGTCTAGTTTAGTATGCAGGCTACGCCGTTCCTTATATGGTCTAAAGCAGTCCTTTTGAGCCTGGATTGACCACTTTAGTTTCGTGGTACAAGAGTTTGGTATGACTCGGAGTACATTAGACCACTTTGTCTTCTATCATCATACATCCTCAGGAGAGTGCATCTATCTGATTGTTTATGTGGGCGATATTATATGACTGATGATCAGATGGTATTAGAATGCATGAAGCGTCTCTTGACCACCGCTTTTAGACAAAGACTTGGGGAAATTCAAATTGCTTTATGGGGACAGGATAAATTAATTCCGGTGTGGTTATGTCTCAGAGGAAGTATGCTTTGGATATATTGGAGGAAATGGGTATCTTCAGGCGTAAAGAGCGCATTGTATTCACATGGATCAGTCTTCGACTTAATGCGCGGGCGGGAGCATCTACGGTCAGGAGATATCTGATATTCGTAAGGGGGTTAAATTACCTCACCATCACTTGATGGACATTTCCTTTCCGGTAAAGCGTAGTTAGTCGGTTCTTGTAATTAAGCGTGTGATAGAAAGCGAGATCTTTGTGATTCGTATCCTCCGGAGTATATCGAAGAAAGGAACATGGTATGGGAATACAGCAGAGAGATGTCTGCAGTTAATTTGGATATTGTGATCTGCAGTTAGGCGGAATTTCCTTTCTTGACGAATATTCCGAGCGGCGGGATATTGTGGTTGTGGAGCGATTAATATCGCGGAAGGTAAAAAGAAATGTAGTGGTCGGTCTGAGTCTTTGAAGTTGAGTATTGAGCTATGACTTTGATAACTTATGAACTCATATGGCTCAAACAACTTTTTCAAGAGTTAAGATTTGGAAAGGATGAACAAATGGCCCAGCGTGTGTGATAACGAAACGTATACGCATTGCACATGCTTGAGTCTTCGTGAGAGGACGAACGTATTGAAGTGAATTGTCACTTCATTGAAGAAAGATTGCCTCGGGATCATGGCCCCGTAGTTTTGTCAACTCAGTGGCCGTGACGAGCGATTTTATTTAAGTCTCTTGAGTTCGGTATATTTGTAACGAAGCGAGTGCGTATGACATATCAGCTCACAGCGAAGGGAGGAGTGTTAGAGAATCATGTAGTGGTCGGGATGTGCTGGTTTATCTCATTCCTTTCTTGTACATTATTTTCCTTTCTTTTTGTACTTTATTTGTTTCCTTTTTATGCCTTCTTGATGTGTATATATAGGTGTCTCTATATTATGTAATTCATCCATTCAATAACGAAAAACTTTCTTTTCTTCTCTCATTTCACAATTATATTCCAGTGTCTAATTAACAAAGTCAGGTTACGATCCTTCAGATGAAACACCCTAAACTAGTCCATCTAAAGTTTTTATCATTGTTATTCCCTGATCTCAAGTGGAGTAGTTTTGTTATTACTAGCACGAAGTTGTGTAGCTTGTTTCACAATTGGGATGACTGCCTTCCATGTCCAGCATGGCTGAGGTTTCCTCCACCCTGCGGACCAAATCATTTAAAACTTTCTGGCTAAATTTGCTTCATTTCTTCTGAAAGCAATGTTACTTCAACAATCGTCATGGCAAAATGTCAGGATGAGTGATTTGGTTGAGCAAAGTAAGTTCTCTTGCTGCTCTTTTGTTTTAGTTAGGGTTAATTTGGAGAATCTTACTCTCATTCTATTTAATTTCTCACAGATCGTGGTCCTCTTTCCAGTATTCGAACTTTGAGTAAAATGTTGTCTCTTCACATGAAGAGAAGTGAGGTTTGTGTGTACTGATGTACTTTTTAAGCTTTGCCTTGTTTTTGTTCTTCTTCATTTTCCTGTTTGAATGTTGCAATATGTATGAAAGCTAACAGCATCAGTGTCTTTGCAGATTGCTAATGTGTGATATTGTTGAAGACTATGAGTGAATTTCGAGTGATCATGAGAGATGCCCTTCAACAACTGCAGGATGCTGTTCCTCACAAAGAGCACAATCTCCTCTTTCTTACTCATACACAATCTCTAACACAAACAGGCATAGACATAAGTTAGAGAAGCTCACATCTGATTTGATCATTCTTTTAGGGTGATGATCCATCAATGCGTAAGGAACCTAAGAGATGTGCTACTCTTCTTTAAGATGACATGTGCCAAATTCCCCGAATTCCCAAATCTTTGGTTTGAAAGATGCCTGGAATCACCTTTTTCCTAAAATTTACATTATTTGTGATTATACCTTTAAAACAATCAAATAAACATAATACCTTAATCAATATTAATTTTAATTTGCTTTAATTTTATTTTTATTTGTCTTCTTGACAAATGCTGCGAGAATAAAAAGCAAGTGTTTTGTAGAAACCAAAGAGGAGAAGAGTTAGAGGAATGAATTCCTTGTTTTTTCATTGATTCATCATACATATATCTGAAGGTTAGACTAACCATTAGGTAGATTCAAATCTCTTTTCTTCATGAGTTTTAACCACTACGAGTAAAGTATCCTATTGAATCTGATCGATGTAAAATATGATACATACTATAACACTTCCCCTCAAGTTGGAGCATAGATGTTAATCATGCCCGACTTGTTTCATAGGTAACTAACCCGGTCTCTACTTAGGACCTTTGTGAAGATGTCGCTGGTGTTACTACGAATGTCTTTCACGTATCTCGTAGAAATCAAAGCAGAGTTGTATTTTCTCCTTGAATGAAATGACAATCTATCTTTATGTGTTGGATTCGTTCATGGAAAACATGATTAGATGCAATGAAGACAGCACAGTTATCGCGCGAGCTTTGTTGGGGCGAGGTTTTAATATCATTATTTAAAGTTGATGAAGCCACATAATCTACGCATCTGGCCATTGCGTTATACATATTTAGGCTACGCACTTTCGATTGAGAGAGCCAATGACTTTGTTTCTTCTTCGTGAAGTTTAGATTATAAAAACTGGCTTGGTTGCAGTGGACCTCGTGTCTTGTAGATCATAACGTCAGCGTTAGTGAAACGGCAAGTCTGGTATGCCCCGCGTGCGTGTGAAAATCACCGCGTCACTTAGCAGACTTTTTCAAGTAACATAGAATCCGTTCTGGCCTTGCGATGATCGGTATTGGAGAAGAGCGTGTATTGGCTTACAACGCTAATCAGTGTCTGTGTCGGGCGTGTTATTGGAAGGTGAATTCGACGACCGGTGTGATATCTCGAGGTCTTGAACAATTTGCCTTCTCTAGTAAGATGTAGGCTTTGTGCCATTAGGGACTGACATGACTTTGTTACCGATTTTCCTGTTTCAGGTAATAGATCCAACACATATTTCCTTTGAGATAAGAAGATTCCGCGTTTGCTCCTCATAACTTTAACACCCAAGAAGTATTTTAGCATTCTTAAGTCCTTTGTGTGGAATTGGCTATGAAGAAAGGACTTGAGTGAAGATATAACTGCCATCTCACTCTCAGTAATGATAATCTCATCAAAATACACAACTAACAAGATGATACCTGTTTGAGAATTTTTGTAAAAGACAAAAAGGATCAAAATTTGCTCTTTGCATAAAATTTCTCAATCAACAGTTGAATTTACTTAAGCCGTACTTTCCGAGGACTCTAATTTTTTAAGCGTAAATTTTGGAGATGAAAAACTCTACCAATCTCTTTGGTAACAAACTGGAGGATTAATTATATAAACTTCTTCTAAGCTCAATAAAAAAACATTTTAATACCCGAAAGTTAGTGATATTCATGGTGTTTGCACAGGATATAAATAGTAGAATGAAATTAAGCAGCAGCTATGGAGAAAGTATCGGAAATTATCCCTTACTACGAGTGCGGCATCGCTTTGCCGTGAAGACGGGCCTTGATCTAGCAATTGATGCTCGGGATTAACCTTAGTAAACACCCATCGATGACCAATGGATTTCTGCTTCTCGTAGTAAACGTGCAAGTCCCAGTACCATTGTCGATTAAGGCATCCATCTTTCACATCATATCACTATACCCGACAAAGGGTGAGCTGAGACTTAGAAACCTTGTTAGGCAACGAAATAGAGTCGGGGATCACGATAAACGAGCAAAGAATGAGATGGGGAAAATGGTTATAAAAGAGTAAAAGGAGGAAATTGGATGAGGTACAGCGATGTTTACCTTTATGAAGGCGATAGGGAAGATCGTGTTTGAAAGGCCCCGGATCCGTGTCGAGTAGTTGGTGGAGGGTTCGAGGGGAATTTGGGGGTGTAGGTGTCGGGCATAGACGTGGTGATGAGGGCACAGTAGGAGGAGGAACAAGTAGGAATTTGGCGACAAGAGTATAAATGAGCAAATCATCATCCTCCCCTTGACTAGTGTGGATCGGGTCTTGAGAAAAGAAGTATTCTCAAGAAAGGTGACATCAGTAGAAACCGGGTACTTGTGAAGACTAGGACAATAACACCTATACCCTTTTGAACTCGAGAGTAACCAAGGAAGAAACACTTCAACGACATAGGAGGCGGTTAAGACACCTGTGAGGCCGAGCATCCCAGAACCAAAGCAATCCTTTAAATACACGAGGGCTCGATAGGAAGCAAAATTTATGGGGAAAGGGTTTAAAGCGGGTAATCCCCAATAAAGACAGATGAAGGCATTCAATTAATAAAAAAACAAGCCTTGGAAACAGTATCGGCTCAGAAATGCTTAGGCACGTGCATTTGAAACAATAGAACCCGAGTGGTTTCAAGAAGGTGTTTAATTTTTCTTTCAGCAACTTCATTCGAGAGGTATCAACCGCAGATGTACGTGAGATGCATTCGGAAGCATGAATGGCCCCGAAGTGATGGACATATATTCTTTGGCATTATCACTTCTCAAATTTTGAGCAGAACATGGCCCAGTGTGAATTTTAGCGCAAAGACAGTGATAACTTCCGAATGGTTTTCATTAAATATAACCAAGTTTGTTCATGAATTATCGACAAGCGTAACAAAATATCGAAAACAGTTGGGGGCGTAAGCGGGCGTGAATGTAAATATCAGAATGGCTAACCCAAAAGGAGGCATTTAGCTCGTTTATTGACTACAGGGCCGAGAACTAAGGCGATGATGTTTAGTAAATTGATAGAACCACATCCCCAGGGCGACTGGTGAAAGGTGGGGACCTGAAGTTCTTTAATAGGGAAGAGAGGGATGACCCCGATTTGCGGTGAGTCTGAAATAGTGTAGTAACGGAGGGTAATGGAGTAGCCGGTGTGCGAGGATCGAGATGTAAGATTTGGGCTATTGTCTTCCTATAAATGTCTAACATTAAGCCCAAAGATCTGGAAGAGGCAAATGGAAAGAATGAGACCTTGACCTTAAGAGCTCGAGTTAGTTTGGCATATATGCAAATTAAAGAAAATCGGGTAAACTCGAGACGGATGATAAGGGGAATAGGAGGTGGGAAAATGGTGCTTGAACTGAGAACACTGGGAGTGTGATCAACCTGCCAGTGATAATGGAAGTTGAAGGTTGTGACGGAAAGGTAGAAAATAGGTTGGAATTACTTGTCAGTGTGATGTGGCAAACCAGAATCAATGACCCGTTTAGGGACGAAGAAGAGAGCCAAGGCAATGTCTTTTTGGGTTACTCGACTCGTGATAGTTATGTAGGAGTAGATGGAACTTCAATGATTCATCCTGAGTGGAACTTTTAGTGAGTTCGTCTGCGGTGAAGCCCCAGGCCCGACTAATCGGATGCCTCATTAGAGGAGGCTATAGAGCAAACAAAAATCTCATTCGGTTTGCGGCTTCTTATACCCAGTCTCGTATCACATGTCTGATCTTCTGACGGTAATAACACCTGACTACAAGAGGCTGGGCCTGAGATTATTTACCTCTGGCCACTATTTCTATCTTTGCAGTGGCTTTCTTGACTCACCTTTGATTTTGACCGACGGTACTCTCATCTAAGTGGATGGAAGGCTTGATGAGGATATTTAAATGCGGAGTATTATGCTGAATGTTTCTTGGAAAGAAAAAACTTCGAGTGAGACAGAATCAGTAGCATATGAGATCTCTGTAGAAAGGAGGGTGGCTAGGAAGCCCATCACTACCATCTTTTCCTGCTAACCTTGTTGGACCTTAACATATGGACTAAAGGGTAATAGCACATTCAGTTCCTTATATGTCTTTTTATAGTCCATGAAAAATTCCGTAAGCAATTGATCTTGTTTCTCAGAGTAATAAAAGACTCGATACACATAAAAATGTGAGAAATATTCCCCTTTCTAGAATACACAAATTCTAAATAATCCATTAGCTCCTTGATTAACTCACAATTAATGAGAGTAAGTACTTTACCATCAATGGAATTACGAATTTGGTGAAAGAGACGGACATCATCCTCCAGCCATCGTTCTTTCGAATCATTAGTAGGAGGGTCCTTATCAAGATGACTGGCCATACGAATACTCTTCAAGTAGAGGCGGATTGTTTTACTCCAATCCAAGTAATTAGACCAGTTAGTTTGTCCTCCGTGATTTTGGACATCATCGGGACCACCTCGGGCGCCGAAACATGCTTCTTATATGCTGAATCACTCTTTAGGAAGCCAAGGAAAGGATAAGAGCCAAGAGTACCTCAGTTAGAGAGACTTAAAAAATCTCGCAGAAATCGTAGGTAAAGAGGGTTGTCGGACACAAAAACCACAAAAAGTAGCAAATCCAGGTACAAAATTGGGAAGCCAAGTGGATAAGAGGTCTTGTTGGCGCCGGATGACACTGGAAGAGGAGGCAAGAGCTAGAACAAGTCCCCATGCGCCCACACATGCGACGCGCGTGGATTTGGCCTGAAACAGTATGGTGATGAAGCTCCCTAAGGCGGTGGTGAGATCCGCTCTCCTCGAAACGAGGTCTTTCAACACCCTCTGACTTTCTTGAGCACTCAGAAAAAGGCTGCTAGCGGTAAAGCTCTCCCGATTTGAGCCACAGGCTCTACGTCTATGTTAAGCGATCGAGCTCTGGCAATAGTTTAAGGCATGGGATTTGGGTTTTAATGGCATTATCATCTGCTTAACACCCTCCCTCACGTCATTATACGCACGTGGAGAGTCAAACAAACCACAAAGTCTACTATGGACTTTCAAATACACAAATGGGGAATAAATTGCAGAGAGAGGTTTTGAGCCCAAGACCTCCTACCAAACCAAACTCTGATACCATGTAGAAACCAAGAGGAGAAGAGTTGGAGGAATGAATTCATTGTTTTTTTCATTGATTCATCAGACATATATGTACAAGAAGGTTAGACTATACATTAGGTAAGTCAATCTACTCTTCCTAAACGGTTACAACCCTACAAGTAAAGTATCCTAATGAGATACAAACCAATATATGAAGTATGATGCATACTATAACATTTTTCTTGTTATGCCAAAGGGGTCCTAATGCATGCATTAAACGTTCTTTTGTTTCAAGAGTTAGAATGAAAACTTTTAATTGCCAAGCAGACAATACTGTTTTGACGCACTTTGTTTCACAGAATTACGTTGCTGATAGGATTTGCAGCTTCTGATGTGTTTGTTTCACAGAATTACGTTGCAGATAGGATTTGCAGCTTCTGATGTGCAACATAGTTGTTGCATGACTTAGTTACATCTGGTTACCTGAATTTGCACCTCTCTTAAAAGTCATGTTTTCCACACACAAGCACACACAGAAAGTATGAACTTCCTCCTTTCCAAACTGTCCTTTGATGAAATGCACTTCGACAGGTTACTTTTGCTAGTTTTTATCCCAATTGCAGTTTAAATCATCACTCACTAACTTATTTTAAGATTATTGATAGACGTTTCTGAATCCTTTCTTATTTTCTCCCTCTCCATATTATTTTTGCTTCCATTTTTATTATTGTTTTATTAAGAAATTAATAACCTAACCTTTTAGCTTGTGAAAATTCATTTCCAGGCTAATATAGTGCGATACAATGAAGAAACATTGAAGAAAATGCAAAAAATCAACTTATACTTTAACCAGATTCGGTTAGTCACTTATCAGATAACTTTTGAAACTTCAGTAGTAAGGCAGAGAATCTGGTGAACCACTGTTTAGCTTCTGCAGTAATGATTTAGACACTGCCTACACCTTCTCTTGCTCTTGCATGTATCACAGCATGACATCAGGTTAGTTTGGTCTAAAGTCTTTTTATTTTCATTACTTTATAAGAAACCCTGCCTAGGTAATATTTGCATAATTCTAAAAAAGCCTTTTGGTTTTTTTAAATCATGATTCAGATATTCTGATTAACAATATAACATTCAATATATTATCAGTTTCAAACAAATATATTTTTGAAATCCTTCAGAAAAAAACGTTCTATTGATTAATGTGCCTATGTTACTCATTTGATTACCATTGATGGACATGGTGACGGGAAGGACAAGGGAAAATGTGTCCTATAAAATTTGGGAGGTTTTAACCTTAGGAATTATGTAGAATTTAATAGGATGAAATCTGAAATTCAACACGAACTGTATTTTGGAATGTGGATGAATAAGGAGCCATCACGAGGTGGGGTTATGGAACCCCGATCGATAAGAGGGAGCATTTAACCCTTCAAACCAGCACCACGAGCTTGTAAATAGCCTTATGTAGTTTACAAACATGGACGTTAATAAATCAATAAAGCCATGCAGTTTGGGCCATGTACATCCTTTTTGAGACCACTATTGAGGAATGCATTGTGATATCTATTTGCTAAATATCTCGGTTATTATTACCTTCAAGTGTGAGAATAACTTCGGTGTGGATGGCTTCTGGCTTGGACTAAAGGTTTTACGTATAAATCAAGTCCTGGATTTCATTGATCATGACAACAAGTGAGCTTTATAGTGTTGAACACTTCCATCTAGATTGCATTTTGCTCAAAAAATCCATTTGCCCCCTGTTGAGAATCAAAGAATATTCTCTAGATGTTCTTTGGTTTATCACCTACTGTTTTTTGTACATTATCCTCCTTCCTTTTACAGTTTATTTGATTTCCTTTTTGTTCCATTATTTTGTATATATATAGGTATCTTTATACTATGTAACTCATTCATTCAATAAAGAAAAACATTCTTTTCTTCTCTCATTTTACATGGTATCAGAGCCATGGAAGGCTCGGTTTAGGGTTTTGCCAGGGTTCCAACTCTGGCAACCCATCTAGTGGTCGTATCGCACTCCGAACAACCCACCTTCATCTCTGGAATCCTTTGTCGCCATTAGACTACCTCGGTTGCTGGAAAAATTTTCCGGTGAACTTTTCTGGCGACTACTCCATCTACAGCTGAGACCCACCACGGATCAGGGACTGATACTGGGTTGGGAGGAACTTTCAGGCATCAGCTAGTGATCGGCTGGCCTCCTGCGCCCGATCTTCTCTCAGATGAACTCCTCCGCACCACCGGTAGCGTGGCGCGTGGACCACTCGGCGACGCACTTCCACGCATGGGCTTTGGCCGGCCTCTGTGAGGCCTCTTATGCCCTGGTTCTTCCATTTTAGCGCATGTAGGCGTAGGTTTACTCTCTTTGTCTCGGCAAGCCTTGACGTGCTGCTCCTTTTGCGCCATCGTCATTTGTCAACTGTATTTGTGATTCTTAGCACTGCATAGACCACACATTGGTCCTCTGGTAATTGTTTTGTTGATTAAAGTTTATTTTGATTGGCCTCCTCTATTCTTTGTCAAGGGAATCATCCCCACCTTTGAGAGTTATTCTTAAACGATGAGAATAGAGTACCTCCGCCTCTCAACGACGAATCGCATCTGTACATGCATTGCCAGGAGCCGGTAATGCCATATAACTTGCCTTTCACATTCATACGGACCTAGTTCTTGATTAAACTCGATCATCTTTTACATTATGAGGATCTTTTTTCTTCCTGCTATTACATCACCTTTACCCGTATTGCTGGCTAATAGATCTCGAGCCATGGCTAAAGGGGTGGTTAAGCATGTCCTCTTCCTTAGTACCTTATACGCCCTTTATGTTCATGATTGTCCTTTTAATCTGATTTCTATCAATAAGTTGACTCGTAACCATAGTTGTTTGATTACCTTTTCTGATAATTCCGTCACATTATGCGAGTTGGGTACGGGGAGGGACGATTGACTTTATAGGACGTGAGTTCGAGACTCTTTTCGCCTCAATTCGCCTTCATCTTCTAGTGCTTACACTTCCATATATACTCCTCTCCTTATTCATAGTCGCCTTGGTCATCCGAATATTTCTAAATTTTGGATAATGGTTCTTCAGTTTTCTAGTTGTCTTGATTAGTGAGTCATGTTGGCTTGGGAAACATATTCATGTCCCATTCCTTAAGTGCTTAGATCCCGACGAACCGAGTCTCATTCGAGGAGCTTGTCCTGCGATGTTTGGGGTCCTTCTGGATTAGGAGTCAACCAGTTCGGTGCTGATTACTTTTATAGATGATTATTCGTTATTACTTGAGTATTTTAATGAAAACTCGAGGTGGGATTCATCTCTATTTTCGAAGTTTCATCTTTTGAAGTTGAGCTCAATTTAATACTTTAATTCGTATCTATGAAGTGATAATGCAAAGGAATATCTTTAGACCATTCTCATCATGTCCTCGCATGGGATTAACGTGATCATCTTGTGCCACAACCACTTAACACATAATGGAGCGATTTGAGTGTAAGGCAGTCATTTAGTTGAAACCGCTTATACTCTTCTACTCCATCATAAGGTTCCTCAACTTTTTTGGGGGGATGCTATCTTAGTCGCTTGGTATTTGATTAATCGTATCCAATCATCCATTTTACATGATCAAATCCCTCATTCCATCATTTTTCCAAATCAACTACCCTTATGTCTTCTCCCTCGTGTCTTTGGTTGTGTATATTTTGTCCATATTCTTACTCCTAGACAAGACAAGCTCTTAGCCAAAGCCACGAAGTGTTTCTTCCTCGGTTATTCCCAACTTCAACTAGGATATCCCTGCTACTCTCCTGATACATATCGATACTTTATCTCTGGCAATGTCACCTTTTTTGAGAACTCTTCTATGTTCCCTAGCACCCACCTGACCGGTTTAATGTCATATCTTAGCCCTTCTTTATCCCGTCTAGGATACCTCACCTGTACCTTTGGCTACTCCACCTCAACCATTGCAGGTTTATACTCGTCGACCCAGCGTCGCGATAGAGACCTCGGCTGATTCATCTCCTATGGCACCCTCCTCCACGACGCCGGTCTTGCCGTCTCCCGTAGATCTTCCCATTGCCATTCGGAAAGGTACTTGTTCCTCTCATAACCCCCATTCTATTTATAATTTCCTGACTTATCATCTTTTATCTTCCTTATACTCTACCTTTGTTTCCACCTTGTCTTGTTCTGTTCAAAGGCGTGCATGGGGCTCACATCCCGACCAGTGAAACATGCTATGGTTGAGGAAATGACTCCTTTACATTCTAGTGACACTTGGGACCTAGTTATTTTACCTGTTGGCAAAACACTTGTTGGATGTCGTTGAGTGTATCTGATCAAAGATTGGCCAGATGGTGGGTGGATGGTCTTAAGGCGATTAGTTGCAAGGGGCCTGTTTCCAGTCTATGGTTGAATTACTATGATACCTTTTCCCACATCGCTAAGATTGCCTCATTCGTCTTCTCAATCATGGATTTCTTTATGCAATGTAGCCTTTAATATCGATTGGACATAAAAAATGCCTTCTTACATGGTGACAGCGAGAGGAGGAGGTTTACTATCTAGGCTTGGCCGCGCGGGTTTGTTGCTCGAGGGAGTTGGATTGGTGTCACGACTCGCCTCTCATTATATAGCTTGACGATCCCCTCGAGCTTGGTTTGATCGGTTTAGTTTGTGGTTGGAGTTTGGTATGACTCGGTCTGTTAGATCCTTGGTTTTCTATCATCATCTGAGCTTAGAGCGATGCATTTATTTGATTGTTTATGTGAATGTCGTTGTTATCACGGGCAATGAATTAGGATGGTGGTACGAAACAACTCTCTTTAGCCACTTACAGAATAAGGATGTGGGGAAGCTTCAGTATTTTTGGGGATTGAGACCAGCTCGATCTACATCCCGATTATGGTTATGAATAAGAGAAAGTATGCCTTGGAAATATTAGAAGAAACGGGTATGCTAGATTGCAAACCTGTAGACATTCTTATGGATCTGAATGTCAGTATACGTCTTGGGACCAAGGAAGACCTCTACGTGATCTAAGGAGATATTGACGACTTGTGGGAAAACTAAACTATCTCACCATCACCAGACTAGACATTTCCTTTTCGGTGAGTGTTGTTAACCATTTCTTACAATCACCATGTGATAGTCACTGGGATGTTGTGATTCATATCCTCCGTTATATTAAGGGAACACCAAGCCATATGGTGTTATATGAAAACAGAGGTCACACTCAGATTGTCGGATATTGTGATGCAGACTGGGTAGATTCACCTGCAGATAGACGCTCCACTTCTGGGTATTGTATATTTATTGGTAGAAACCTAGTATCCTGGAAGAGTAAGAAACATGATGTTGTAGCGGATCGAGTGTTGAAGGCGAATCTGGGGCTATGACTTTGACATGTGAGGCTCATATGGCTTAGACGTGCTAGCCGGAGCTAAGATTTGGGCGGGATGAACAAGTAAGGCTTAATATGTGATAATCAAGCTGCTCTCCACATCGCATCGACCGGTCTTTCGTAGAGAGATGAGCGTATTGAAGTGGTTATTAAGCCGTAAGAAGAAGATCGTCGGGATCTTATTCTTAATTTTGTCAACTCAGTGACTGACTAGCGGATGTGTTCGCGAAATCTCTCTGAGTCATATAATTAGAGTACGTTTGTAGAGCAGGTGCATTTATTTATATCTTTCACACCTTGAAGGGAGTGTTGAGGATAAAAAATATTCCTAGATATTTTTGGTTTATCTCCTACCTTTTTGTACATTATCCTCTTTCTTTACACTTTTCATTTTGTTTCCTTTATTGTTCAATTATTTGTATATTTATAGGTGTCTTATCTTTATGTAAGCTATTTCAATTCGATAAAGAAAAACATTCCTTTCTTCTCTCATTTCACACCAACACCATTCATAATAGGAGTGGGAGAAATGAGAGTCCAGGCATAACTTTTCATCAATGCTTGAAATTCATTCAGCATTGCTGTCCTCCAATTGTTGTTTCTAGAGCTTGTTTGACTCTGTTTGGAATAGAGATGGGATAAGATTGGTTTGATGTTCAGCGAGGTGTGAAACATTTTGGTTTTAAAATCCATTTTTTGGATCAAGTGGTCATGCATGGTTGGTATGTGAGGAAGTAGGGAGAAGAGGCGGAGGTGGCAGTGATTTGGGCTAGGAAGGCGTTTTGGGGACTGAGATAAGGGGCTTGGAGTTGTGTTTGATATATGAAGTGGGTGGGGTAGGAGGTGGGGTAAAGAGGAGACGATGGTGTGTGAAGGGTTGTATGAAATGGTCGAGAGGTGTAGGCTGAACAAAGGTGGACTATAAATGAAGGTAGGTGAAGGAACGTTGAAACTAGTGACAAGAGTCACTTTGACTACAAGTTAATACTATGAGATATGTATGTACAACCATCAGAATTAATTCATTTGTATGAGATGTGTATATACAACATCAGAATTAATATTGAGTTTGGCAAGCAACTCCTTGCTTGTTTTGGATAATGTGGAAGGCTAGAAATAGAATTGTTTTCAAAGATGATTTTTTGTCCATATAGGAACTAAAATATTTGTTTCTTTTTTTGCTTTGGTTGGAGACTAAGTTGTCTACAGAGAATGGTCCTTCGACCTTAGTTGGGTTTATTGACTGGTTGGGATGTAAGTGACCGAGGGGCTGTTTTGTATAGAGGTTTTGTTTTTTGCATGTTGAGGGGGTAAGTTATTTCTGCCTGTTCTCTCTTTTGGGTGCAGCTTTAGCGCCATCCTCTAACATACTTCCTTTTACTTATCAAAAAAAAACATCCAAATTAATACATTTGTACCTTATGATAGTTAGAATACCTGGGGAAGATACAGTTGGTGGTTCAATATGAGAGTTTTGTTTGTTGTATGGTTGAAAGAGGATATCAGAAGACATCCTAAGAGACTATCAAGAACTTGTAATCAAGCTTTTGATTAAGGAGGGTTTCAAATGGAGACTTATTGTCTAAAGTGGGGTTGGTAATCTGTTAAAGAGTAAGCTGCAGTTGAAGAATGCCACCAAAATTTGAATGGTGAAGGCTTGTGCGAGAGAGAGGGACCAGCTTTAGATAACTGGCTGATGTTCCTTTCAGCCTTTCCTTTCTATTGATGAATATTGGGGCATGAATGTTTAAAAATGATTCCACAATTCTGTTTGTGCACATTTGATTTTTGTCTCAAATTGTCTTTCCACTAATTGTTGAAATTAGAGGATGGTGGCATGAAGTTTTAATTTTTATTTCATAGGATATAGCCATGTGAAATTGTGCAACCATCAACAAGGTTGCCTAGTACCTATCAAGGATGGAAATATCGGTTTCGACGGATATATCGATACTTGGATTTTACGGATATATCGGAGATATATCAGTGGATATTTTTACATGAGTATCAATATATCATAAATTAACAAAAATACTTTGAAATTCATGGAAATACGTTATAAAAGTGTAAAAATGTCACTAATAATCAAATATATACATTGAGATTACATTCTGATGAGCTTTTAAAAGCCGAAAGTGAAGATCGATGTGGCTCGTTCTGACATTTGATGAAGATCCCGTCTTAGTAAGGCAATCACTATTACCCGGGACATGGTGTTCTATAATATTGATTATAGGGTCGAGCAGTGTAAATGCGCCATCTTGGCTTCCAAATCTGCTGATCTCGTGGATAGGAAATTAAGGTTTACCATGTTCGTTTGAAATCCTTGTTGCATTTGATATGGAATGTGGAATGACATTTGTTAAATGTATAAGAATAATTTATCATTCATGTTCTTCATCATTAAATGAGATTTGAAGAAGGCTGATCATAACTCATTGTGTTAGGAGGAAAAATGTTATCGTCATTGGATGAATCACTGTATTGAGTGTCAATGCTCATAGACTCCAAAACTAGGCGCGGTAGATCCTCATTGTGGTGTGCCATCCTTCGTTGTCGACACCATGGCTTTGCATTAGAACCGATACACGGACCGGCTCTCGGGCCGCGGTCTTCATCTTGTGTAGCATGTGTGAAATCATCTTCACCAATGAATGGACTAAATGGATATCGACTTATTTGTCGATCTGCAATATCCCCACCATCATTTCCAGTATCACTACCATCATTGGTCCCCTCTCCTCTTGAGCCATCATAACCTGTAGTAGAAGTACCGGCAAAACTAAGTCTACTACTATGTTCAACACTTGAATCAATTGAGGGTCGAGAAGTAACAAAGGGCTGAAATAAGTCTCTCGTGTCTTGACTGAAACTTTCACTATGAACTTCTTCCGATAAAACACGGTCAACGTCAAAACTTGCTTCTCGAACATGTGCAGCAATTCATGGATCAGGATTTCCATCTTCATCATCAAAATGGAGAGATAACCCATTGAAATAATTGATTATCCTCTTCGCTACTAAACTCACATTTGAAATAGAGTAAATAAAAGTAATTCTTTTTAGCAACTTTATCGGTCTTTGTAGCATATCAATGTATCTTTAGTTTCATGTTATAGTAACAAAAAACTAATTGTTTAGACTAGGATAAGCAAGCGGAATTTCTTTGTTTTTGTATGTAGAGCAAATGTACTCTAATTTCTCTCGCATCTTGAAGGCGATACCGGTTTGGGAAAAAAATTGTAATGGCCCAAAATTCTTCAATGTGGGAGCGTGGTTTCCATATATAAACCACAATTCAGCTGCAATAAAAATAACTAACTTTTAAAATCTAATAATAACATGATAATAGACTTTACTTTTAAAGTTTTAATGAGAAATAACAGCGACGGGGAGCAATTAAATCTCTTGAAACACTAACATATATCATGAATCCTCTTTTCGCATCTTGAAACATTATAAGCTGTGAATTGAAAATGTACTTGTCAAATCAATATAAGTGTAAGTGTAACCCAATAAATTGAATCAATTAATTATAATTGTAACTTATTGATGTACCTCATTTCCAAAATTACCAAGGCGTGCAGTAGTAGAAGATAATCTTGCAAATACTTAGTGAGCGACGCGTTAACTTCGGGTCACTACTAACTCGAGGTTTATATTGAAATCTTGGATTAAATAATATCTTACCAAAGTGATTTAGAATTAGTATGTAAAGGAAGATAATATACATTAAATGTGATTATGATATCGCTTAGTTACTGTGCGTAAAGAGGATGTTTGAGGTTTTATCACAACGATCTGCGATGATTGTTTGAAGTGATCTTTGACATTGAGTTGATGTATATTTTGCTTTATTACTTGAATAAGCTCATACACAAATGACATTGTTGGGACCTAAGAAGCACGGACACGGATACGACCATGGAGATATGACCTTTGGGACACGGGGACCTGTAATTCAAAAAATCGGGATACGGATACGACGGACACGTCATAATACGATAAAATAAAAATAATTATCCTTCTGAATATTGTCCTTAAAAGTAATTTAGATAAATAAACAACAAGTGCTTTCGAGCATTGTTTTACAAATATTCAAACCTGAAACATAAGTAATATAAAACTAGGAGCTAACATTTCCTTTTGAATAAAATAAAATGGCTTCCAGTTTAGGTTCATCAAGAGAAGAATCATAATCTCAAGAATTCGGCATTCTATATCCATTGAGTTAAAACCATGTCTCCTCGATGTCTACATTTTAGATTCGCGCCATTATAGTTTGGAGATGCGCCGAGCGGAGGGGCCGAAGATTGTTATGGACATAAACCAAGTCCTCGGCTCTTTGTGGTGTCGATTTGTTTCTCTTCATGGGTGAATGAAATTATATGCGCTCAATTCTTTCGCAACATGAGGATGGCACTGAGTTGTCACAACAATTTCAATCTATAGATTGAAGCATTAGTACGAAGTTCCATGAACAACCCACCATTTAATAGGACTCATGTACCACCTGTCATTGATGGAATCACTACTAGAAAAATCTTCCAAACATGCAGAAAAAGTAGCATACTCCTCATTTGCTGCTTCTCTTTTGACTTCATTTGAAAAATATCTCTCAAAACATTTTTCTTTCTCTTACTACTTCCATATCTCGTGTGGTGGAACACGATCATGAGACTCATCAAATCCATTGTTGATATAACTACCTACAAGTTGAGTTATGACATAATTTATAAAAGAATTAAAACATTATAGAATATCATTTATATTTAAATTATGAAAGCTTCTGATTTAAATATAAGATTCACCTTGGATTTAGGAATGAAGCCCAAGGAATGTAAGGTGTGTGGCTTTAGTCCATCTTCCACCAAGATTTCATTCACAATATCAAAAAACCTACAAGTATAATTATAAGCTTGATTCATATAAGTTCAAATATAATTAAAACTCAAATATTTAACTAATAAATCTTAATTATACCTTGAATTTTATGTGAAGCTTTTATGTTCTTTCTTATAGATGGCTTCCTTCACTTTTTCGATCATCGAATCCCACCACTCATAAATATTGTGAGCGAGGTTTGTCGGTGTTAAATTGTCCGAGCATCTCATACATGATTTGTAAGGTAGGATATAATCCACATCCATCAAAGTCTTAATTTAGGATTTTATCCTTTACTTCTTTAGCTTTCACTACATCATCTTCCTTATACATCTCAATTCTTCACTTATCACTAATTGCTTTCAAAAACCTCTTTTTTGTAATCTTAAATCGTTTAAGCATAACAATAGTTGAAGCAAACGTGTATCGACCAGAAAGTAACTGACTTGCAATGATTATTAAACATTGACAATCTCATTGCATGATTCATAATGAAATTCTTGATGAAAGAGGCATCACTTGAACCACGAGAGATCGGCCCAGCGTTGTTATTCGCATCATCATATCTTGGAATTGTGTTGATGGTGCACATATGTTCTTGGCGAATTGAGAGTATGAACCACACGGGAGTCCCAGATATCAGAAACTTTGCTTCATAATGTGTCTCTTTGCTGCGGTACTTGACGATATCGATTATAACTTGAACTACTTTTTGAGGACCAATATCTTATATAGTGTTAATCAACAAATCAACAAATCAGCTATAAAGTGCTTGTCCTTAGTCTCCCCTTCACAGTTTATTGCTTTCAAAAACATTGGCCCACTTTACGAAAGCGTGTGATGTTAATAAGTGGTCTTCTTTGAGCATCTAACCATTCATCCCAGCACCAAATGCTGCAGCTCCTTTCTCATTCGAAGTTTCTTGATTGGTTCGATAGATTCACCGATATTCTTTGCTTCTCTTCTACTGATAATGTAGTTTTAATGCATTATAACAGTGGGACATAACACAGAAGTTGACTTGCGCTTTTAAAGGCAGGCGTAATAAGGATTTCTATGAAGTGAAAAGACAACCCCCTGATGTAAAACATCCTAGCTATCTCCTTTATCGACTATTTCACGTGCACCCGTATTGAATGCCTTCTCGATTGATCGATGGAGCCCTTTCTCCTTTTTGGATCAATAGCACTACGACTAACGGAGAATTCTCAAAATTAGATGTTGCAGTGCTTGATGCGGGTAAGGGAACTTGCTTAAGATTGGGTGTTTCACCTTTAATTCGGCTTCCTCCATCTGCCCGCATCTCGACTAAATTTTCGTTCGTTACTTTGAGTGCAGATCTGACCAGTTTAATTTTCAACGAGGTGAGCCTTGACTCTATAATATGACCCTTTATATATTTGTTTGCGAAGTGCGTTGAAAAACAATATTTATACTTTACCCATTTTTGCTTCTCTCGTGGCGCGCCTGTAATGGAGCGTTGTCGTCTTGATTGTGCATTGATCGGCCAGAGAACCAGAATTCTGCTCATTGTATAGTGCATCATAAAAAAAAAAAAATCGTGCATTTAAATTAATCTAAATTATTTAAGCCAATGATATAATTTTTGGTCCATGTAAATACTAATTGAATTAGGCTAATTCCATAAAATTTGCATGTTGCATTCATTGAAGTTAAATAAATTATAAAACAATCTAATCCTAATTGCTCTCCTTCTCCTTAATAAACTATAAAAAGCAATTAGGCAAATAGACCTCTAATTTAGTTCTTTTTTTTTAAAGAGTTAACTATTGTACTAATAAATTAATAATAAATGAATGAATTTTTGTATCATTATTTGTATTTACAAAGAAATTATCTGATTCTTATTCTCTCACACCAAATTTAATTATTTATCAAGTGAAATTTAATTATTTATCAAATGGTTTGTCTTTGTAATTAAGCATACCCATCAGGGGCATTCTTTGGACTTTTGATTACGAATACCCTCTGGTTTGGAACCAATTTAGTAGCCCCATCGACCCATGACTTTGCCCACGGCGGAACTTCTTCATTGAGCCACCCTTTTCGTTGGAACCCAGTGACTCCCCGCCCCACCCATCGCTCCCATCTCCTCCCCTTCCCGCACTCGCTGCGGGTTGGGCTGGAACTTGACCACACACTTTGCCGCCCCCGTGACATCAATCTCAGGCAGTTTTCACCTCCACCTTGCAGAGTGCGCATCCCTCTCTTATTCCTTCTTCCACTTTTTTTTTTTTTTTTTCTTTATTCTTCCCTCGTGAGACGGTGAGACAGGAACTGCTTTTGTGTTTTCATGAGAAAAAATCTGTCTTCTTGAGTGAAAGAAAAAAGCAGAAATTGATTCGGTGATTGATCCTTGCGGAAAAAAAGAAGAAAAAAGAAAACATACCTTTTCCTCGGTGGTTCGTGTCGTCTACGGCGTCGGGACTCACTCTCACTTCTCAGTTGACCAATCCAGTTTCTTGTGTGTGGTTTTTGTGTTTTTGAGAAAAAATTGTATCTTTGAGGAAGAAGAGCAAAAGTCGGGTTTTTTAAGCCCAAAGAAGAAAATGGTCGATAAAATCAATTAGCCGTGTACAAGCCGTATCCGAAGTCTTGGACTTACGATATGGTCAACGATACGTCACGTGGCGTATCAGACACATATTCGACGCGTGTCCATGTGTCCACGTGTGGAACGAGGACCTCCACGAGCTTCTTGTGCCAGGTGCCCCGGAGGTTGGAGCGATTTCGGAATCAGCAATGCGAAGAGCGTATATTGTGCCTCATAGATTGACTATGGCAGAGGCGTACTGCAATATGTATGATCGAAGCGTGGTAACTAGCCTCATAATCAATGGTCGTCGATAAGCTTGTGAGAAGCCCATTCATTACTAATAAAGATCAAATCAGCCTTATTTTTTAGAAGACGATGTAATTTGTCGCAAATCTTGTTGCCCCCGGACACAATATCTCCACCATAGACCTTTTTCATTTTCGTAAGCAAGCAACCATGATTGTGTGGCGAATCCGGGGTCGGTGTGGATTAACGCTGTGGAAACGCAGTATTAATGCCGTATAAATCAGGAAGCTCATCACGCTGAGAGTAAAAATGGCCATTGGCTACCACGACATACTCACCAAAATATATCCAACTATATTCTGATAGTTTGAGAGTTGTTACATAAGCTCTTAATCTGACGTGTTTGGTGTAATATTTTATACATATTTTAAAAGCGTAATCAAAGCCACGTATCGACTTTTCTTACCAGCGGCCTCTAATGTGTGAGTCTTCGGGCTCTCACTTGTGCGATCATTTTCCCTCAGCCCGAGGTGGTGATACCCGATGATGGAATTTTCTGCTGGGCTACTCACCTAAAATGCATGCGTTAACACGTCCATGGCTTGTCCAGCGTTATACTGATTTCTGATCATGCTGGAATGATTTATATCATGCATGAAATGTTTCCATGCCCGTACCGAGTCACCCACCAGGCTCCCTCACCTGACCTATGCGAGTGTGAAATTAAGGTCATTGTTAATCTCCGTGGCGCTCCCGACTCTAAGTCTTTCTTTCGCGACAGCGAAGCGATTTCTTGGAATGGGTAGCATCCGAAAGTGTATCTAGAGCTCACATCACTCAGCTCTGGGTAAAATGATGAGCATGCTTAGTGTGTTTTCTCTTGAGCGACGGAGACTTCGGATTACACCGCGTCTCCTAACACTCATATAGAACTTTTCGGATAATGCGCGGGTCTCTTACACCGTCTGAAACCTTTTCCGAGGATAGTCTTTGTGGGTCTTTTACACCCCCGTGAGGTCTTTTCGCCTGGTCTTTTCTGTGTCTGAGCGCTGGATATTCTGTGGGTCTCACATTTGTTCGAGCATGACACGCGTAATTATTTACTCATTTTATAATTTGAGCCCATGGTGCTATTGGGCAGTACGAGAACAAACTCGACCCACATTCACGAGAGTGGTGAATAACCATGCAGATGCACCCTTTGGGCTACCGATGGCGATGTCGCGAATTGCCGTATGAATGCGATGATCTTGATTAAGTATAATCGATTCCTATGGTTCGTACACGATTATGTTCATATAAATTCGACCACTCATGTTAACACATCGAATTTAGCATGCATTAACACATCATTTTCCATACACATTTCAAGCCATTCGATTAAAACAATAATAGTTTTATCCTCCACATGTCTACATGCTTCTCATGTCAAAAACCTGTAACCACATGCGAGCAATTTCATGGACCATTTTAATCTGACGACAATCAGGGTTTTTAACGGGTCCCAGATCAGTCAGTGGGCTGTCCGCGAACAACCTCATTCATCGAGCATCGGTTCCACTTCTTTGAAAGCAAAAATCCATGGCCATTCAGGCCTCCTGACATCGAAACCATTTCTGGCTTTTAAACAGGAATAACCAAGTAGGAAAACCTCTGCTACGGAGTTTGTCGAAACTCAGCCGGTGTCGCGTAGTCACTTGCGGCGTAGACCCAGCCTCCTCTTCTTCCAGACGAGAAGCCAGACGGTGCGAATCTTTAGGAAATTTAGAGAGAAGTTGGATTACTCTCTCTAAAATTTGTTTTCTCCCCATTCTTTGGATACCAGACGAAATGAAGAGAAAGTGTTCTTTTCTCCTTTTGTTTTATTATTTTTGTCCTCTTAGTTGATTTTAGGAACCCTTTTTGACATATGGCTTAATATAAGCCCGTTTATCTTTTATCCTTTCTCCCTTTGTCGTATGACATGTGTCACATGGATACATGCTCCAATCGTGGCCCCTTGTCACACCACATACCTCCTCATATCATGTGTGCCTCTCCTGCAAGGGTTGTCATCACGGCATCTCCAAATCTTGGTCTTTTGAAAGATGTGAAATTAGACATCTTGGAATTCGTGAAGTCGACGTGGTAGCTGAATTTGCGAAGAGAGACAATTTCAACGGTGAAGTCGTTCGTCATCAGAGATACAGAAAAATTAGGATTTTTAGAAATTCTGGTTTTATCCTTCCTCGAGTGCGGATTTTACGGGGTTTCATAGATTGTAGATGAAGTTGGTGATTTTCCATGCATTGGTAATCAATTCCAAAACGGTAGTTGAGAGAATATTGCACAAAAGATACACTCTTTGGATCAAGTTTAGAAACCGGGACGGGCATCACTAACAAAAGCACGTGCATCGAATGCCTTGGGATCGATGAGAACAACGGATTATTTGGAAATAGCGAGTGGTAAGTATGATGGAAGCAGGATGAGGGCGTCTTGTTGTCAAAAAAACAAGTTGTGGGGCTGCGTCGGCGAAAATGTTTAGGGACGATCATTTTGGAACAAAGGGCTTAGATAGTCTCAAGAAGATGTCATTATTTTCTTAGCTACCCGTTCTAGGAGGGTGTATCAACACATGGTCGATGGAGAATCGAAGTGTTGTAACATAAAGGGGCGAAAGGTTCGACCAATATTCCTTGACATTACTGCTGTTGCGAGGCATGAAATTGTGTTTGAATTTCTTTCAAAAGACACTAAAATGAGAAAAAAGATCGAAACGACTTTTCGTTAAGATAAAGCGCACGTGACATGAGAGAAAATCATCCATAAAAGGTAACTAGATAATATTAAGCAGGTGGGAGACAAAGAAGCGGATAAGGACCCTGACGTCGTAATGGTAGCTTGAGGGCGTAAGGCTGCGTTATTGACTTCTATGACTGAATGCGCTTGATGAAGCAACATTTGACCTGACTGCGGTTGATGAGGCTAGAAATTTGGAAGCGAGGATATATGTGGCAGTGAGGAGATAAGGATGACCAGGCTGGCTTGATGTATTCGAATGGGGTAGCGACCTCGGAAACGAGCAGCAGCGTTGATACCTCTGTTTCAGGATGTAGAGACTGGTTTCGCGTTCTACACCAATAATGCAACCGTTGAAAGATCTTGAGATCAGCGATGATCGAAAGAATAAGATCACTGATTAATTGTATGCACGAGTGAGTTTACTCCACAAAAAATTAAATTAAAAGAAATTGTGGTAAACTCATAACAGAGGTTAAAGTGATTAGGGGAGTCGGATGAATTGTCCCACACGGCCAGGGCACTTAAGATGTTGACCCATACGGCGTAGGGTAACCGGTAGAGGTAGAAGGGTGTGATTGGAATGTGTAATAAATAAGTGGAATTACGTCGTGGTCGGTGGCTCGAGTTAATGACCCATGTGGAGGGAAGAGGAAATACTAAAAAAACATGTGGGTTTGCACGACTCGATGGAGTGTCTTAATAGAAGTAGATGCGGGCCCGAAGTGATTTCCTAATGATGAATAGACTGGAAATTTTTAGATTTTTGTTGCGACTTCCTCTGATGCGTCGTCGTATCTGGATTATGTGATGTGTCCCTGACTCCTCCCGAGGGTTTTGGTTAGTCATGAGAAGCGGATCGGCTGACAGGATACGATGGTCAGAAAATGCAAAATAGAATCTTGTAAGGAAAAGGACCACCTTTCCACAACACCACACTGAATGGATTTGCCACAGAAACCATAAATCTGCCTGCGGATCTTCTTCGGATCTTAGAAAATCAGAAAGGATCACAAAAGCATAAAGTCTCAAAGCTACCAAGCACAAAAAGGGCATAAAGTCACTGTTCCGGTGGTTGGACAAGGGAGGCAAGTGACTGGGGATGCTCGTTGGCGGTCAACGACCTTGCTGGAGTTCCGGTGACCAGGGGATGGCCCATGTGCCCTCATGCACTTTCCATGAGCCGCTCGTGCACCCGCGGAGACCCGAGCAGCCCAGGTGGGCGTTTGGGTTTCACGTCTTTCGGCCACGGACTTGGTGAATTCGGACTCATCGGCGGCCGACGCTTCTTCTCCTGTCGGCGGTGTCTATTCACACGCCCTCAAATTGGGTGTTTCAAAGACACCCCTCACTCCTACTGTGTATTCCAAAAAGTTCTTCTCAATCCAAGCCTTAGGGCTCTGATACCACGTAGAAAGCAAGACAAAAGAATGGAGGAATGAATTCCCTTGTATTTTTCGTTGATCCATTGTGAATAATATGTACAGTCGTCTAGCATTCTGTGGGTGCAACTCACATAAGACAAGTTTCTGTCGATTCTATTTCACATATGTAAAGTAGACATATGCTATATCAATTGTATTGGTGTTGGTCCCATGCATCGAGAAAAGATTTCCAAAAGTGAAGCTTTATCGTAGGAAAGAAATTATTTTGCTTTACTTGACCCCATGAACATAATGGCTGAATTCTAGCTGGTAATATTTTTGAATATCAAGTTGTTTGAGTATTTAGACAGGATTTTGAAGCAAGGATGTCCAATCCTCTATGTCATAGCTTTGTTGTTGCCCTAACTGTTCGATTGCTGTTGGAACTAGTATGTCTCTTGGAACTAGTATCACTTTGATGGAGTTGGCAGATATTGAACAAATGTATGGGTGGTAGGCAGTGCTCTTGGTGTGTTAATTGGTATGTTCTGAGATGTCTAGTTGATATAAACTGTCTCTAAGCTTCCCTTGTGGCAAAATTCTTTTGGTGATCTTGTCCTTAACTAGACAAAAATGAGGATGAAGTTCAACAAAGACATTGTTATCTTTTGTGAATTGAGATATGCTCATAAGAATTTTAACAATATCTGGAACACGTAATTTGTTGTTGAGTTGAAGTGTTTTGGTGTAAGTGAATTAACGATTGGATGAACCTACATGAAATGGAGAGAGTTTTATCCATTACCTCTTTGTACTTGGACCTTTGTAGTTAGCTTTTGTAGAGAACGAAGGAAGAATTGGAGGAAGAATTCGCTTATTTTTCGTGTCATTATGGATATATATATCTAGTCCAAATCTAACCTTCACAATAGGTTTATTTTTATAAGACAAGTTCTCTAACTATTGACAATCTACATGTAAAGTAGATATATGCTATAACATTCCCTCAAGTTGGAGCATAAATATTAATCATGTCTGCTTATTCTGTGAATCATGCCAGGTCCACTAAGGGCCTTTGTGAAGATATCGGTGTGCGGTCTTATATCTGTAGAATTCAATACGAGTTGTATTTTCTCACGAACGAAATGACGATCTATCTCAATATGCTTAGTTCATTCATAGAATACCCAATTAGAGACAATATGAAGGGCAGCCTGGTTGTCACACCGGAGTTTTTTGCTGGGACTGGTGTCTTAACATCGACTTTTATCAAGAGTTGATGAAGCCACATGATCTCACATACAGATTGTGCCATCGCTCTATATTTAGACTTTGCATTAGATCGAGAGCCAATATTTCTGTTCTTCTTTCTTAGTAGGACTAGATTCCCTCGACAAACACCTGATCTGCAGAAGTGGATCTCTTGTCTTCGTAGATCATATCTGTCGGTCGTAAAACACTCGAGTCTTATTATGCCATGATTCTTTGTGTAAAATACCACGTCTTGGGTCTTCTTTCAAGTAACATCGAATATGTTCTGATTCCCGATAATGATCAGTGATGGAAGACATGTCTTGACACAACACTATGGTATGAAATATCAGGCCGTGTTATTGTAAGGTAGTTCAGCTTCCCAACCAACCTTCTATATCTCTCAAGGTCTTTAAACAATTTGCCTTCTCTAGTAAGATTTAGGCTTTGTGCTATAAGGGAATGACATGGCTTTGCTGCCAATTTTCTTGTTTTAGATAATAGATCCAACACATATTTCCTTTGAGATAAGATTAAGCGTTCTTCACCATGCTTGACACGAAAAGTATTTTAGCATCCCTAAGTCCTTTGTTTGGAATTGTCCATGAAGAAAGGACTTGAGTGAAGAAATACCTGCCATATCATTTCCAATAATGACAATATCATCAACATACACAACTAAAAGGAGTAAATCTTGGCTTGAAATTTATGTAAAAGGGGATGATCAGTTGCTCTTTTGCGGGCCAAATTTCACCGATCACTTCCTCAATTTGCCAAACCGTGCGGCGTGGACTATGTTTTAAACCATATAATGATTGCGGAGAACTGACAAATTCCTTTGCGGAATACATAAATTCCAAATATTCTATTAGCTCTTTAACAAACTCACAGTGATTAATGAGGGTGAGTATTTTACCGTCAATGGAATTACGAATTTGTAGGAAGGGACAGACATCATCCTCCAGCTATCATTCTTTCGAATAATTAGTAGAAGGGTCTTTATCAAGATGACCAGCCATACGAATACTCCGTAAGTAGAAGAGGATTGTTTTACCCCGTCCAGAATTAATTGAGACGACGGTTGTCCTCCTTGATTTTTAGACATCTTCGGGACCACTTTAGGCCCAGAAAGCGAACTTCTTATCTTGAACTCACTCAATATGAAGTCAAAGACAGGAGATTAGGGCCGAAGGACACCTTCAGAAACCAAACGTACAAGAATCCCCTGAAAAACCCACACATTGGTTGTCGGAAGAAGATTCGGTTCTCTACATGCCCTCACGCATGCCCCACGCGCGACACATGCAGAACTACCAGATGGGCGCATGAGCGTCATGTGCTAGGGTTCTTGCCACCAGACTTGTTGGTGGCTGGCGCTTCAGCCATTGTCGGCAGTGTCGATTCACGCGCCCTCAAACTGGGTGTTTCAAAAACACCCCTCACGCTTTTTACTGTGTATTCTGAGAATAGTCTAGAAACTATCTAAGGCGTTCCCAATGCGAACCATGAGCTACGATACCATATGAAGAACAAGAAAGACTTAGAGGAAGAATTCCTTGCTTTTTTCATTGATCATTATGAATATATATACAAAGCCAATCTTACCTTCCTAATATGTTACAACTACATAAGACAGTTTTCTAACTATTATGTCCTATGTAAAGTAGATATATGCTATATGTGCTTTATTGACAGATTGCTGCTGTTGTTTTTCTTTTTTTTCTTTTGTTATAAGTCTTATTGATAAATTGACGAATTGTTGTGGTCCTAAGCAGTGTGATTGGTGGCTCCACTATCCATGTACCATGAGGGATCATGCAAACTAGCAAGATAGGCTTGATGTGCACGACTGTTGTTATTTGAAGCACAATTTGTGAAAACAATTAGGTTTTGTAGGATTCTTGCCATTGTAATTGAGATCGATCCTATGATAGCACTTTATGGCTGGTGTCTTGCTTTGCGATATACTTGGCAGATTGGTTTGGTTGAAACACAACCTTGAAAATTCTTGAAAAATTTTCCGTTGTTTTGGTTGTAAGGATTTCTTTGCTGCAAAAGTTGCAGATGCAACCATGTCCAATGTGTTAGCAGAATTAAACCAATCCAAACACATTTCTTGGCTTTGCAAGTGGAGCTGTGCTTCTTGTAGTGAAGTGTTATCACTTCTTGAAGTCATATTTACCACTAAGTATTTATATTCTGCTCCAAGTCCTCAAAGAATGTTGAGGATCAAGTCATCATCTGAGATGGATTTTCCAAAGGCTGAAAGTATGTCTGCCATATTTTTCATTAGAAAAATACAGTCATTGATACCTATGGAGCTCTTTTTTAGAGACTGCAACATATAGCTGAGTTTCATGGTCCTAGCCTTTGATTCCGAAACAAAAATTCTTCAAATGTGGACATAGTTTTGTTACGTGTTTGCATTAGATTACATGCCCAAACATGGACTCAGAAACAGATGAGTGCAGCCAACTCATGAGGAATTGATTAGTATGATCCTGTTTTTCTTATTCTGGATTTTGAACTATGAGTTTTATTACACCAACAGCATCCTAGAACTGTTTGGATAGATTTTCTACCTATAAGGGGCCGCTGGAAATTGTAATTTGCTCTGGGTAGTATTTGAGATCTCCAAAAACCATAGTTGTTCATGTCAAGTAATTTTTTTTGATGGAGTAAAGTTATAGATTGTTCATGTCAAGTACTGAGATCAGTTCATCATTGAAGAAAGAGCAAGGCTATACGCGAGTGAAGCTTCTGTGGATGACAGCATGATTATAGAGTTTAGATGTTTTTTCTTTAAACTCTAATGCTACATGTTAAGATTTAGAAGATGATTGGCTTCAACCGGCAAACAATTATGGTTTCCTACACTTATATTAAGAGATAAGTAAACAGAGCATCAAAAAGATGAAGGTATCATTGTCTCTTTTCTTTCTGTGTTGTTCATGGTTATTGTATGGATTTTGGCATGTAAACAGTCAGGACTTTGATGACAGTACTGGAATTGTTGCATAATAATGGCATATCTTATTAGTTTTATTATTATTGGCTATATCCCCAACACACACTATATAAAGAAAGCTACATTGTCATATGTCTTGTAGAATCGTATAAGTTAAAATGTAAATCTCGTTCTCGACCTTATAATGTTTTGATGGAAAACATGTCAGTTCTCAAGTAGTTTCAAGAAATTTCTCCTTAGAATTAGGCGAAGAGGGCTGGATAGGCGTCAGTTCAGTCACGTATAGAGGAGCAATTTACACTATCATTGATAGTTGTGTACTAGATTGTTGTCTCGTCACTAAATTATTTTATACATATTGTGAAATGAGAGAAGAAAAAAAAATAATTTTCTTTATTAATGAGTGAGTGGTAAAATATAGTATAGTCCTACACAGACATATAGGTCGGAAAGGCATAAAAAAGAAACAAATAGAAATATAAAGGAAGGAAAATAATGTATGAGAAATGAAGGAGATAAACAGAAGAACTATCTGTGATTCTCAACACTCCCCTCCAATTTGGGCGTATAATTCTGTAGGCAAGGCACATTTACATGTATTTAACCCAGGAGAGAGGTCGATTAGGAGAGGGTATCACCGAAATTCAGGTCGAAAGGGATGTCGGAGAGGGTCGATCGAAAGGATATGTCGGAGAGATTCGTCGAAGAGGATCCATTGGAAAAGATACATTGGAGAGTCCCGTGGAAAGTGCATTGGAGGGTCGGCAGGAGGGATCAGTTTGGAGAAGATTCGCCAGAGAAGGTTTGTCGGAGAAGATGCCTACCAGAAAAGAAGGCTCACTCTAGAACCAACCATGGCTCTGATACCATGTGAAATGAGAGAAGAAAATAATACTTTTTTTATTGAATGAGTGAATGAGTAAAATACAGTATAGGTTCTACCTATTTATATAGGTCATCAGGAAGACACAAAAAGGAAACAAATAAAAATACAAAAGGAAGGAAAATAATGTCTGAGAAAGGAAGGAGATAAATCGGGAAGAATATCGCATGATTTTATTAAATACTTATATTCTTGTTGGTAATGATTCACACTATCTCAAATACTAATATCATAGTCACTAACCACTTCTCTTTTCATGTCAAACACCCAATCCATCTCAAACACCAACATTCGAGTCACGCGTAGTGCATTAAAGGTTGTGTCCTTTTGACCAAGTAGCCTGTGGTCATATCTTGAGAAAACAGTCTGATCATATCCTTACTACAAAATTAAGGATCATTTTATAAATAGGATTCAGTTTTTGCATTGAGCTTCTCAATTATTTGGCCTTCTTTGGGATCTATTTTGTGACAATGGCATCCTGCTTTCTTGGTTGTAGATGTGAAATGAGAGAAGAAAAAAATGTTTTTTGTTAAACGACCAATAAATACAGTATATTAGATTGCTCCCAATTATAGCTCGATACTTGGCCTCAGCACTAGACATGGCTACTACATCTCGTTTCTTACTTTTCTAGGATATTAGATTGCCTGATAAATACCTGATGTCACGGAAGTGGAGTGTTTGTTTGAGAAACGAAACATCGGATGCATCACAATAATAGCGTCCCGAGTATGACCTTTGTTTTCATATAATACTCCTTGGCCCAGTGTTCCTTTGATACAACGGAGGATACTAATCACATCGTCCTAATGACTGTCACATGGTGATTGTAAGGCGAGTAACTCAGCTCATCGAAAAGAAATGTTTGAAGTAGGTGTTAATTGAGGTGTTGATCTCCTACCGTCGATATCTCATTGGGTCTCATAAGGCTCCCACTGTCCAGTGTAAACTTGACAATTTGGATTCATAAAGGAGTGTTTATGAAACCTGATTAACATGCAGTTTCTGTCTGTCAGATATACTTCCTGCGAGACTGCCTTTGGTTAGACTAAACTATCTCGATCCAGGAAAGTGCTTGAGTTTCCACTAAGTCTTTTGTTTGGGCGGCTAAAGAGAATCTTACTTGAGTTTGAATCTTAAGTCATGATCATTCCTTTTGTTATATGATATCGTAAGCGTAAACAATCAAATATATGCATTTCCTAGAGGATGCATGACAATAGAAAGCGAATTGGTACGATGTGCTCAGAGTCATGCAAACTCTTTCTCTTGAGTAGAAAATTTAAAAGCGGCCAAACCAAAGCTCAGAGGGGCTATGAGTATATAAGAGCGACAGACACTTCTTGTGACCAGAGAAAATCTTTTTAACATTGAATGTAAATAAGTGGGTATTGGTAATATAGAGACACATATATTTGAAAAGAATGAGCAAAAGGAAACAAATAAAATACAAAAAGAAGGAAAGAAATAATGGGGGATAAACAGAGAATGTCCTATGATTCCTCAACCTCCCATAAAATTTGGAGCATATGGGTCATATGCGCGAGCTTGTTACTTATGTATTGGAGAAAGTCCAGATGGAGAAGTTCTCTGGGAGGGTTAAATGGAGGAGGAATTCAGTTGGAGAAGGTCCAATGAAGGTTCTACGGTGAAGGTCAGCGGAGGATTGGTGGAGAAGGATCCAGCGGGAGAAGTCGACGAGGAAAAAGGCTCGTCCGGAGGATGGGTGCAGCGAAGGGACTCACTCTAGACAACATTCAGCTGCGATACCATGTTGAGAATGATAGAAAGAAGAATGTTTTAACATTGAATGAGTGAGGTGAGTATTACGTAGTATGGGAATTTTATGTATATACAAAAGAATGGAATAAAAAGGAAACAAAATAAAATGCGGAAGGAAAATAATGTCTGAGAAAAGGAAGGAGATAGCGGAAGAATATCGCATGATTCTCAACCTGTCTCGCTTGATTTCTCGCAGTGACAAAGCAGGGTGGTTGTTTCCTTATGTCCCTTTGCGAGTCCACCATAAAGGAATGCATTCTTGATGTCCGGAAGATTAATATCAGGAAATTTAAGAATCATAGATGTGGCGAAAGACGGACATAAACCATCAGCAACACATCGGAGAGAGAACGTGTCATAGTAGTGGGACATATATTTGAGTATAGCCCTTGGCAGCAGGACCGGGCTTTAAGGCGGTCCTGACCATCTTGACCAATCTTAATTGTATAGATTGATACTGACCAATAGGATACTTGCATGATGGGGCCCAGGTTCATGTGGCTAGTTGATGAAACCAGTCATTTCCTCAACCATTTCCTGTTTCCAACTCGGTGCGAGAGAGCCTCATGTAGAGTCTTAGGAAGAGAAACAAGGCCAAAGTGGAAATAAAAGCAGCATATGGGGATGATAAGCGGTGATAAGTCGGGAATGTATAAATAGGTTGAGGATTACAAGAAGAACAAATACCTTTGCGAAGGGCAATGGGGAGATCAGTGAAAGATGACAAGATTGGCGGTGTGGAGGAAGGCACCATAGGAGGTGGTCGGCGGCGGTGGGTATAAACTACAGGGTGGGCAAGGTGGAGTAGATCGAAGGTACATGTAGATATCTGAAAGGAAAAAGAAGAGGAAGCGATGCTTGGAGGGGAGGGAGCAGGTGAGTTAGTGGAGTAAAAAAAAAAAGGTGACATTGGCAAATACGAAGTATTGATGTGTATCATGGGAATAACATCGATAGCCTCATTGGAATTGGGAATAACCAAGGAAGATGCCAGTGTATGTGCAGAAAACTTGTCGTGGCCAGGAGCAAGAATGTTGACAAAGCACGTGCATCCAAAGACACGTAGATGAAGACAAAACAGAGGTTGGTTTGGAAAGAGAAGAGAATGAGGCACCTGCCACCCCATGGTTAAGATATAGGATGACATGCAATTGATCAGATAGCAGGCGGTTAAAATAGTGTCATCCCAGAAACGTTGAGGGAGATGATGATGAAGAAGGATAGTACGAGCTGTCTCGACCAAATGTTGGTTCTTGCGCTTTGCCACCCCATTTTGCTGAGGAGTATGGGCGCAGGATGTTTGGTGAAAAATCCCATTTGAGAACAAAAATGAGTAGAAAGGCGCAGAGAGATATTCCATGGCATTATCACTGCGTAAGGTGTGGATAGAAGTGTTAAATTGGTTTTGAATCTTAGCAAATAATTTTTGGAATATAGTAGATAACTCAGCCTGACTTTTAATTAAAAATAACCAAGTACATCGTGAAAAATCATTTATAAACGTAACAAAATATCGAAAACCTAAAGTAGACGCAATTCGGGAAGGACCCTAAACATCAATGTGGACAAGCTCGAAAGGAGACTTGGTCCGAGGATCTAAGAGCTTAGGAAACGGGACACAGATATGTTTCCTAAGCTGACACGACTCATATGCAAGTGTAGATAAATTGGAGGCGAGGAACCCTCTTTTGGAGCTTGGAAATGCTACATGATCAAGGCGACTGTGGATGAGAAGAGAGGCATACGTGGAAGTGCAAACGATAGAAGATGGGGTCAAGTTGAGATGAAAGAGGCCTTGAGACTCATGTCACATATGTCAGTCTCCCTCATTACTTAGGTCCTGCCAAAGGCTCAACAAAAGGGAATTAGAAAAGGAAGTAAATTGAAACGATTAGATCCTGAGATTAATTTATTGATGGAGATAAGATTAAATGGAGAATCGGGCACATAGAAGAAATAGTTTAGAGGTAGAGAGGGAAAGGGACGTGCCAAGCCAATACCTTTAGCCATGGTTTGAGTGCCATTAGCCAAAGTGATCAAGGGTAAGGGAGAAGTGATAGTAAGGGAAGAGAAGAGGTCCTTATTCTGAAGATGATTGGATGCAAGGAAATCAGGATCCATAAACCCGAGAGAGACAAAGAGTATTAGGATGGGCGGGAACATTACTAGTATGGGCAAGCTGAAAGCGATAGAGGAGGCGGATGTGGGCAGCGGGTGAGGTAAAGATCACTCCCCATATTTAGTGACGTAGAGTGAACAACACAGAGCGAGAGGTCAGGGCTCAGATCTCAAGATGAGGCGGGATAGAAGACTGTGCCATATGAGCATTGCGGGGTGGTCGACCATTAAAGCGATAACAGATCTGGGCCATGTGACTCGGTTCTGATATGTGCAAGTAGGGCGTTGGCCTCTGCCTTGGTTGCCACCATAGACATTGCGAGAATCTCCTCGATAGTGAGATTGAGAAAGCATCAACGAGGTGTCTAGGGTAACTGCGGGGTGCTGAGACTGAGTTGCGGTGGATGAATGGCGTAGGAGTCAAGCAAAGACTTCATCGAAGGAGGGGATGGATTGAGCCGGTGAGAATTGTTCTGGATCTTTGTCAAATTTGGCTGATTTTAATAGAGCGGATCATGGTGTATGTCTTAGATATGGAGGCCTCGTGTTGGTTGATTTGAAGCGAGAATCGAGTAGAACTCATTTTCAAGCAACGCGACGCCTAATAAGGAGGATAACTCCATTCCGGGTTATCGAACTATCAATGGAGAGATGACACGGTAGAGATCCCGAATGTCATTAGTATATAATTTCTTAGCTTGAGTCGAAGGGTTAACAATTACGATGCCATGGTTGTCAGTGTTTTGAAATTTGAATGGGTTGTTGGAGAATATTATAGAGCAAAGCGTCTAGTTTTCGCCACTTAGGACGTTTGTCTTTAGGAACGCTGGTCTTTGTGGAGGAAAGATGGTCCTCACAACCATTACTAGTGAACCACAAAGTCATAGAGTTGGCCCAAGATTGGTAGTTTTCACTTCCCTTGAGTCTGTTCATAGTTATAGAAGGAGTTCCAGATAAAAATGAGCAAAAACTCGGTTCTTTGTTAGCCATAAAAGAAGAAATCAACCAAAAAATCAATTGAAATAGAAAAATACAGTTACTAGTTGAGACAACAGGGTCTCTGGAGAGGGAATGTGGCTTTGGCAGTGACTAGATGTCGGGAAAAAGAGAGACAAATCCAAAAAACAGTGGCAGCCGACCATAAAAATGCCAAAAAGTGGGAGATTCAATGATCAAAATAGGGAACCAGGGTTGTAGAGGGACTCATTATTGACGAACTTGGAGTGCGTTATTCTACTTGGGGTTGGCTTTGGTAGTGAATGGTCATGGTGAGCCTGATGGTGGGGTCGTCGGTTGGAGTTGGACGATCGTTGGAAATTTTTTCCAACAACGACGAGTTCTAACGGCGGTGACAAGTTCTAGTGTTTCCTGCGATGAAGGTGGGGGTGGCTGGAAAGAGACCCAACCACTAGAGGGTTTGTCGGAATTGAGAATACGACAAAACCTTAGCTTGAACCTTCCATGGCTCTAATACCATGTGAAATGAGAGAAGAAAAGAATGCTTTTCTTTATTGATTGAATGCATTACACAATATAGAGACACCTATATATATACAAAAGAATGGAATGAAAAGGAAACAAAATAAAGTGTATAAGGAAAGAAAATAAAGCGTAAAAGGAAGGAGGATAATGTACATAAAAAGTAGGAGATAAACCAAAGAATATCTGGAGAATATTCTATGATTCTCAATAGTAGAGTTCAATATAGATGTACCCAGGACATGTGTTGTAGATAAAAAAGAAAGATGTGGGACATGGTCCAACTCTTGACATTTTACTTACATGAATTTCATATTTCTGCATAGTTGTGAGGAAAAGTACAAAATCAAGCCACACCGAAACTACTGCCTCCAACTTAGACCTACCTAACCTAATCGAAGATTTTTCTCAATCAGCTGGTGTGCATGATAATTTCTGTTCTATTCTTCTGCTGTTAATTTGGAAGTTCCCTTTTGCTTATGTCTTTGTTTATGTCAGGAAGACCATGCAATGTTTATGATATACTGGCTGATTTGGTTGGGGCTGTGAGACCTCTTGCTCACAAGCAGCAACGTAAGGTGGAGCTGATTGGACAGTCACAAACATTGCAAGTTGCTGTTGAAGAACCTGCTCTGAGACAAGCTTTTAGCAATTTAATTGAGGGTGCGTTATTGCGCACACATGTTGGGGGAAAAATTGAGATATTGTCCTGGAACGCAGCTGGTGGTGCTTTTGTTGTGATTGATGATGGGCCTGATATGCACTATATAGTAATTACGGCAACACCTAAGTGTGCATATCATATTTACTTTGTTGTCTTGCTTTCCTCTTTCAAATTGGATTTTTGGATTTAATTATGTAGAGGTGATGTCTTACTCCGCCCCCGCCTTATGATGCTGTTACAGTTACTAGTGACCGCTGTACTAGTTAGGTGTGGTGATCTTTTGTTCATACAGCCATATACCTTTTTAAATTATGTTGCCTATAGATGATAGAATTGCACTAGGATAGTACAGATAGTAGGTGTTCTCTACCCCACTTAATAGGGGATTGAGGGTTTTATTGGCTAAGGATTTATCCTGATTATGATCTTAGGCATCACTTTTTTTTCCTGATTATGATCTTAGGCATCACCTTTTTTCTTTGTTTCTATTGGCTAAGGATTTATCCTGATTATGATCTTAGGCATCACCTTTTTTCCTGATTAATCTTAGGGCATGCACTTTCTTTGTTTAGTCTTCTTCTTCGTCTTCTTCTACTTTCTCTCCTCTTTACTTTTTATTCTTCTCTGTGTGTGTGTATTTGGAGGTTGTCAAATTACTGTTTGAAAGCCCATGAAATCGACCACTACTATTGTTCATCCAACCTTAGGTGTGTGTGTTGGAGGTTGTCAAATTACTGTTTGATAGTAATGAAATCAGCACTACTGTTCATCCAACCGTTGGCTAATGGGTTTCTCATATCTTGTTAGAAGAAGAAAATTGTCTCATGGTAAATAGGGTGAGAGGCTGTTGACATGCTGTCATTCATATTTGAAATTCAGAGTCCTGCGTATATTTTGATGCACATATTCTTCTTTGAAGTTTCTAGTACTTAGGAATGATATTTGGCATGATTTAACTAATGTTGTAGCATATGAAACTCGAATATTCTTGCTGTGAGTGAGATGCAGTGAGTGAAAAGTGTGGAGTGATTAAGTCACATCCTGAACATCAGTTGTTCTCCTGATTTTGACCCATGTTGC